>JASGAU010341061.1:0-11468 GCA_030220045.1 Australoheros facetus
CCGGGGTGGTGGTCCCCATCTTTAAGAAGGGAGACCGGAGGGTGTGCTCCAACTTTTGGGGGATCACACTCCTCAGCCTCCCCGGAAAGGTCTATGCCAGAGTGCTGGAAAGGAGGGTCCGTCCGTTAGTCGAACCTCGGATTCGGGAGGAACAATGCGGTTTTTCGTCCTGGTCGTGGAACGCTGGACCAGCTGAAACTGCCAGGGTGAAACTGGTTGCTGCACCAAAAACCTCCTTGCTGCAGTCACCAGTAGTTTGTATGGAAGATGCAGGGTCACACTGATCTCAGGCCTGTCTTCTATGAACAATCAATCTATAGGACGTGCTCCTGTCAGCAGCAATAAAATTAGACTGTAAGTGCTATCTCATTTCAGAAGTATTGTGGGGACTGTAAAGTACAGCGTGATCTCATCTCACTCATTTGACAGTGACACAGTTTAGAAAAATATCCAAACTGCGTATAAATTACTGGGGACCAAAGGTGGGCTGCTGATTACGAGTAGTCTATTTCCTATTACAGAATTTTTTGTGGCATTCATGAGCAGCTTTACGGCAATCTAGCATTTGTTTTATTTAACTTGGACTAAAACTACAGCGCGCAGTATTTCACAGTGAATTATGATGTGCTTTCTGTTTCTTTTTCTATTCTGAGCCAAAGATTCACCCTCACACATTACCGAATCTCTTCATCGGTCCGGTTGCTTTCACTGATAAATGATTCATCTGAGTGGTCACATCTCATATTTTTTCTTTCCTTTTGTGTCTTTCCTGCTGCACTCACAGTTTCCAGGCGACCACCAGCCGAGCTGAAGCCGAGCCAGATGTACGGGAGGCTTTTAGGGCCTGTAATATTTACTTTGGTATTAGTCCAGGATTTCCAACAGATGATTGTGAATTTATGCAATCAATATGGGGGATCCTCCAGCTGAGCTCATTATGATAATTCCTTTTAGAGTTCTGCTTAATAACATTTGTTTTGCACATTTTGATGGGAGCACCATAGCTGGCTGCTTCCAGCTCAGTCCTGTTATAATACAGGTCCACTTATTTATGGCTTCCACCAGAGGTCTGATTGACCAACACACTGTACTGGAATCTGAAAGACTTTTCAGCATCCAACACCGTACAGTTTATCCTCACATCTCCTCACATCATCCTCACATGCTGCTTTAATCCAGCAGCATGATAATACTTAGCCGAGTGGAATATGAGGCTGTATCTGTGATGGGTGACATGCTGTATTTAGATGAGACAAAGCGCTTCTGCACAGAAGTATGCTTTTATCCTCGCATGACTGCAGCAACAATCGGGGAAAGCGGCAGACGTCGGCGGTTTGTTTAACGCGCCGCTCTAACCTGAGCCTTTACGAACACTGCTGTGGAAGCAGGTGGTGTTTTTAGATTTGTTTGAAAGTAGACGTGCGAATAATGAAAAAGGAATCAGCTCCGTGTTCATCATGCTTCACTTCGGACAAGTTGTTATTAAATGATTTTTTTTACAGAGGATTTGGCAAGATTTAGAACTTTTGCCATTCTATAATAAACAATGGCATGGCCACAATGAAAATATTTACTTAATTCCCTAAAGTGACTTATGGCAACTTTGGCCACTAAACAGAGTGTCATAAGTGTTATGGCGTCAGGTGCCACAGTCTGTATAAATATTCCCTGTACACTTGTTTATAGGAAAACCCCCATCTGGTTTCAGCGAAACACAGTCAGACACACTGGTGACCCCTGAGGATTTTTGCAAATGGAAAATATAACAAGGCTGTTTGCTAAGCTGGGGGGATAGCTTCACAGCAGTCAACTGTCAAGTGACAGACAAGACAGCGTTGTAAAAGACTACAGGCTCCACATCCCTGAGCCCAGCCCTTTCTCAACCTGTAAACACAGACCCTGGCTTTTGAAGAACCATCCAAAAAAACCCAGTGGCCTTTATGTCATCCCCGCTTTACAGGATTTATAAATGATGAGGGTGCTAAAGTGCAGTGCAAACTTGGAAGTTCAAATACAGAAGAACCGAAAGAATTAGCGGTCGCATTTGCGAAACCAATACACCAACGGCAAGAAGAGAAAGTAGGTAAATAAATAAATCAGCTGCTCAGCCATCCTCAAGAATGTAAACAAAACAATAAGTCATGATGGACATGCAGATAAATTGGATTATAAACTACTACTGCACCTTTTCAGCCTCAGCTCATTGTTGAATTTATTATAGGACACAGGATTATTAAGCTTATTCATTTGAAACCGCATTAAACAAACCAAGAATTTTTTGTTACTTTTACCTATTTTATGACCAATGTGGTTTAGTCTAGAAGGCCCCTAAAAGCAGTGCGTGACAGTCGATGCATACACAGAGCTGCTGTAAGTTATGGCAGACACAGCGTTGGAGAAAGTTGAAAGGTCAGATGTTTCAAATAAACAAGAACAAGCTACTATAACTGTTTCTGCTGAAAGAAAGGCGAAATGAACGAATATCGGTAGATGAAGAGTTTCATGTGTTTGCCAATCACTGTTTTTCTGACTGCCTCTCACAGTTGTAATCAATGCAGTTTATTTTTTAGCTCATTTGACTCAAGAAAGGATTTAATATGGAAGCACATCAGTGCCAATACAGCGCAACATACATGGCATGAAATGGGCTCTGTTTTTTTGTTTTTCCTTTAGAAGAGTATGGATTGTCTCTTATTGTAGATTACTGATTATTGTATGAGATTAGATATTAGAAATTAAAATCCACTATATAAATTNTCAGCTCTGTTCCAATACCAGAGCATCACTGGCATAGTAGATCACCCAGCTCACAATCCAGCACAATTCAAAGGTTACTGTAATTTTGTTTCCTCTCACTGATTCTCTCAACTAATGACAATCAAAGTCCTGTGAGCAGTGAGAAGTCGGCTTGCAAACAGTCATATCCCTGACAAATTCACCAGCAAATGAAAGCTCAGCAGTATGATGAGTACACTGTCAGTAGTTACCGTGGCCCTAAAAAGCAGGATAGTGTGAATGCATCAGTATGTCATAGCACTGACCAGTATAATGGTGATAGGAAGACCTCAACCAGTCCTTCCTAATGTGGGCGTCAACCTACAGGACCGCTCATGACCAGTAAGATCATGATTATCACCACCACAGGATGCAAGCAGTATGCAACATGTGAGTAAAGCAGTATTCCAAACCATCACATCATTTAGTACTTCTTTCAGGACTGAGAATTTTGTGAAATTATAAGTACTCTGTATAAAGGTCATGCTTATGAAAGTAGAAAAGTGTCTATAAATTGCCACACTGACCTTGAGCACAGTTTGGGTGAAGACCCTTTAGGTGCTCATTGTGTGTAAGTTTGATTAAATACTGGAGGAAGAGTGGTGATTCTTGTGATTTGTGGACAGACTGATGAATGGACGGCAGGTGTTCACCGTGGCACGACCTCATTGGTCCAGAGCAAAAAACTAAACTCCATAAACAGGAATGTTTAAAGAAACATTTTTTTCTGATGCATCACAAATACTGTTCTAATGAACAAAGAATACTGTATGACAGAGTGCGTATAAAAAATTAATGTAGCCACCATTGTTATAATAATAATAATAATAATATAGCACTTTTCTACATGCACGGTCAAAAAGCTTTGGACAACATGTTTGAATTCACCCATTCTCTTTTTTCTACACCTAAGTGCTTTCCACAGACACACAACTGCCAGTCAGTTCTGCGTAAAAGACAAACTGAAATAGCCCCAAAAGCACCATATTGGATAGTTGGTACCACACAGCAGGTCAAGTTGGGTCAGCTATCAGGAACAGCTGCCCTGCCAAAACGGATGAGTTATAAAAACAAACTAGGAGGGCACTCAGTAGAGCGCACACCTCGGCCACCCCAAATTTTCTATGTACGGATACTACGCTACCAAAATTTTATCAGTTGTTCCTTGTACCACCTCCAGCAACTCCAGAAATTTTCAGTAAAATTTGTTCATCCTTTTCTGAGTTATCCTGCTAACAGGCAGATAGACAGACCGACCAGTGTGACTTAAAACATAGCGATCGCTGTTCACCATAAAACCCAAAACGTTTTCTATTCCATCATTTCAACGTGGGACTCTGGGGCTTGACTCACATTTGAAGTCAGCCTCAAGTGGCCATTAAAGGAAAGCACTTTTGCACAGGCTTTATTATTTGGCCCTGGAGGCCACTTGGTGAAGCTGGATGTTCATTTGTTGGACATTCGTGATGCAGTTTGAGGCCAAATTTGTGTTTACTTTCAGTTAGATTTAGAGGCAATTGTTTGAAATGATTCATGTAAAAAAGAACTTATATTATCCCTTTGAATGGACCCACCAGAGAGCCTCTTGATATTTTTCATAACCTTAACTGCTTGTTTATATATAATGATAAATTATAGTTAATATTAGTAAACTACACACACATTCTTGTTGTGTATTCTGGCTGGATGCTGTTTGAGTTTTGCTCTTTATTTTATTTAGTCTCTTTATGAGGAGAATTGTCCTCATCAGACTCCAGGAACATATTTATAGAGACGCAGAACATCCACATGCTGATATACTGTATATTTCTACACTGCATTGCTACTTTGAAATTCATACTGATAATGTATTTATTAGAACCCCCAGCACATCCTCCAACCCTCAGTCAAAACCGATGCGTACGAGAGGGTAACAAGGAGCTACATTATGGTTAACCCGGCGTGTTTCCAGTAGTGTCACTGTAGCTGGGCTTCCAGTGCCCCCCTCCTTCAAACTGTTTAGCTTTGCCGACCTTTATCTGCATAAGTCACGTGGGGAAGTCGACTCGTGTGTGTTTTATCAACACTTTGAAAGTGAAAACAGTGAAAGATGCCCCAGACCCACTTACGCACACACACAACAGAAATGAATCGGAACAGTAAGCAGCAGGAGAGCTTGCGTTGTGTCTTGTCTGGTTGCTCATGCCAAGAGACATTAAGATATTCCAGAGAAAAGGATCCGATAATATTTTACAGTTCACCAGATGTGTCCAGCGTGTTAGGAAAAACATGCCTTCTATGAATTTATCATCTTCCAACCCTGTCCAGTCCTCAGAACCTACCAAATACTTCAAAGGCAGTGGCACGTGATGGATAAGGAACTATTACTTAGGCATTAAGAGCTTTAAGGAGATTCCCGCCCATCGCAGCATTACAGCACCCACGACAGTGCAGTGGAAGGTAAGCCGAGAAGGTCAAAGGTCTAAATATACCAAATGCCGGTACAGACATCCAGAAGAGTTAAATAGCCTGTGTTCAAATGTTTTGTCACAGCTCCAGCACAATGTAATGTGCATGATTTACACAACCTGAGAGCATCAGGCCTCATCCTGTACGTCATCCACTCCACGAGTCGAGAGAAGATTTACAACCAAACTTGAAGCAAGTATAAACAATTCTTTGCCACCATAAAGGAAAACTCCGAAGATTTAAATCACATTCGAACTGGGAGACAATAAAAATGAATCCAGAAGATTAAAAAAATGCAGAGAGGGGATAAAAGTACGAGGAGGAGACGTGACCATGACTTATTCTGAACTGGGCTAAAACTGATCCAACTAACAGGAACAGTGAGGACCACTATAAAAAGCTTTGGGTCTGTTGCAGGAAATAAACTCATGAAAGAACTGAGGTTTCTTTGCCAAATGGTGTTAATGCTCAAGGTAATGGACTTATCTCCCAAAAACTGGAACCTGACATCAATAAAATATATCAGCCAATTCATGTATGGTGGTCTGCCTTTTCAACTCAACTCAACTCTATTGTCAACTGCTGCCGACTGTGCAGGACAGATGGAGGACTGAAATTAAGCTTCCAATGGCCAACAGTGTGCAAAACAAGTGTGTGTGTGTGTGTGTGTGTGTGTGTGTGTGTGTGTGTGTGTGTGTTTGAGGGCCAGACGATTACAGTCTAGTGTCCTGGGTAGCTGCAGGCTTTTCAATTCGGAGGCTGTGCAGCTTCCAAACCACATGGTGATGCAGCTGGTTAGGACGCTCTCAACAGCATCCCTGTAAAAAGTGTCCATGATGGGCTTTGTTGGCCAGTGCAGATAAACGAGAAAAATAAAAAATTATTCTGAAGGAATCATTTAGGCTGTTGAGAGTGCGAGCTCTGGAGTGTGCAGGCTTGTGCTGATTATGAACAATGAACGTTTGACAGCTTTCAGCAGTTGAACAAAGATGGCAGACACCGGTTATCAGTCAGAAACACGTTTGATGATGTCACACGCCTGGCGGCTCAATCTCCCTTACTCTCATCTCTACCTGTTAGCTGCTAACTGAGTCGGAGAACCAATTCCCTTCCTAATAATCCCAGTGTAAAGAATTTGGCTGCAATTCAGCGAGGCAGCAGCAGATAGTCCCCAGTGAATAAAAGTAGATGGAGCTCCATCCATCTATCTTCCACTTTTCCAATTCAGGGTCTTAGTTGGGCTGGAACAAATCCCAGCTGGGATTTGTTTGGGGGCTACATTTCCTCAGTCATGGATTGGCCTCCCCAGAGCTCGGATCTCAACATTACTGAAGCTGTGTTGGATCATCTTGACAGAGAACAGAACAAAAGGCAGCCAACGTCCAAAGAAGAGCTTTGACGATCCTTTAAGGATCCCGGAGAACTGTTCCTGAAGACTCCCAATTACCAGAAAGCTGCCTCAGAGAGTTGAGTGTTGAAGAATAAAGGTGGTCATACCAAACAGTGACTTTCAAGCTTGTTAGAATTGTACAAACTCTGTTTTTGCCTTAAATTGCATTTTCATTTGTTTCATGAATCACTGCATCTACTTCCCATTTTTCTAGCAAAATATAAAGAAAGGAGGGGTCTATGGGGTCACTCAAGACTTTTGCACAGAACTGTATTTATAATACTGCCTCTGAACACTTGACATATGTGTTTTTTTCTGTTGACAGGGTGCTGAAACAAATGCTTAAAAGGTTAATGCTGGAAATGCACCGAGTTACAGTTTAAGGTTTTTTTTTAGTTTGTTTACTTGATATTGTGACCTTATAAACATTCCCTCAGTGACATGCTGAATATTCTCAAATGAGAGCAGCCACAGTTTATTAAAAATAACTCATATTTCAAAGGTTGTAATTATTTATACCGTGGTAGGACTGAACTTTCTAACTGGTGGTATTATTGTGTAGTTTGTGATTGTTTTTGTTTTTTTACAGTGTACAAACAAACAAAACCGGTAATTTGACAGAATTAATTCTATAAATTTTACAGAATTCCCCTGTTTTGAAATATGTGAAATATCAATAAAATTACAAAAAATAGACAGAAAATTAAATGATTAAAAAATGACCTGTGAATAAGTGATTTTTCCCCACAGGAAACCCACTATTTTTCCACACATAAAGGACTGTAAAACTGCAGTCAATACAGTAACAATTTCATCAATATGTCATGTTTATTTTAAAGACACAACTGTTAAATTCTAAATTACTGATGTAAATAAATATCTGAAATCTGGTGTATTGAATGCATAATGAGACACAAAAAAAGTCTGTAATTTCACATGGATTTGTGCATTAAATAACAAATATGTTGTGTAATCATGGAAGTTTTCACCAGAAAAATTTGATAATTTTCTTCCAAAAACAGAGGCTAGACCTCCCTCTCCCCAGCCACCTCCAGCTCATGTGGGTGAACACCGAGACGTTCCCAGGCCCGTCAAAAGTTATAATCTCGGCAGAGTGTCCTGGGCCTCCTCCCGGTAACACCTGAACCAGGAGTCAGCAAAGTCAGATGTCCGAACCACCTCAACTGGCTCCTTTTGATGTGAAGGAGCAGCGGCTCTCCTCTTCAAATCACTGACATATTCCAGCAGCTGAGGCACCCAAAAAAAAAACCTTATAAACGCTGCAATTTTTGGTGTCATGAAATCATGGAAATTTTCAGCCACGCGACCAACCCCCTAATAAATTGTCAAAATGGTTTACAGCCTGAGCTTGGAGGCTAAGCAGGGTCAGGCTTAGATAGTACTGGATGGGAGACCAATGGGGACAACCGGTGCCGTTCGACCTGACTGTTTCTCTGGGGGTACGGCACGTCACCTGCTGGTTGGTAATTCGAGGCGTAGCTGCATCAGTCGTCAGGATTTTGGAAGTGCAGTTAAATCCCAACAGAAACTGTGTGTACACAGAAAAGCTCGTTTTTATGGCTGAAAGTTATTGCTATCAGGAGGCTGCTGCTACAAATTCTCTGCTGCTTGCTTCATGCTTGAATAGCAGATGAATTGAAGTGGATCACTAAAGGTATGCTTCAAATATTTATAGCGAAGTATTGTACTACTGTCAAAAGTAGTACAATTAAAAAAACATCTATATCTGTTGTCTTGACCCCTTCTTTCTTTTGCCAAGAAAAAAAAAACACTTTGTGGCCAGTTCATTCTGGACTTTTTTGCCAGGGCCCCCCTTGAAAGCTGAAATCCAGAAAGCTGAAGTTCTCAGTTATAATAGAAATTCTGTGGAACATCTACAGATATCAAGCTAATCATTTCCACGGGCTAATCAACAAAGTATCTTTACACTGTATTTCCTCTGCTCTACACCACCTCTAGTATTTCCTTTAAGAACTGCACATAGTTTCATTCAATAAAGCCATAAAGAAAATTATAGCTGACAGGGTTCTAAGATCACACCTCTTATGCAGGTATGTGCAGCATCATCAGCTCCTACCATATCATCCATCTCATGTCTGGAGAACTTTAGATTCACAAAGCAGCACAGCTAATATGTTAGGATGACTTTCACTGAGACTCTCCAGTTTTCCTTTCCTCTGGATGTTAGCGCTGTCCCCACAGTTTGATCTTTACCAACAATCCACATGTGCACATCAGACTTCATCAAACGGTGAGGCACCTTACATTTACTTCAGTTCATATGAGTTACACTGGTTGATGACCAGACAGACTGTACATCACATATTTTTTATCAGCAGAACTCATTTTCACTTTTATTTTTCTGTGAGAATGCAGGCCCGTCAAACTCAGGTTGGAAAAGTGTAACAGAAGCCGTTCTGCAGTGGTGGAAATGCTCCAAACGTTTGTGATTAGATTTTGATGTTGAAAGCAGAATAAATCAGGTTTAATTATTGATCTGTTTGTCCTGTTCACATTAAAGCTTCTTACTGTTGTTATCGTTGTAGCACTGACCGCAGAGGTGAAGTGAGTGATGCTCACTGATAAGTCTGTGAACACTTTACCTGTCCTCGAATAACCCCTGTGACATCATTGCCCCGCAGCCTCCATGCTGCTAAACAGGCTCCCTGCAGGCACCATGAATAATGACCTGTGTGTTTAACTTGCTCAATACAAAGAAGCCATGTAATCTAAATACATAAGGTAATATAAATACAAAAGAACCATATAATCTCACACGCTGGAGTAGCGGACCCAGAGTATGTGCAGGCTGTGACATCTTGGCTGTGCCTGCCGCTCCTTCTCTGGTTGGGTAGGCTGGCACTCTCTGTGTTTAAAAAGCTCCCAGAAAGTTTACAGAGAGTGTACTTCTGCTGGGCTTTGTGTGACAAGCTTTAACGCACCGTACCCATCAGCAGCAAAACAGCCGCAGACCTCCCTGGAATCCACTTTTCCACTGTCCATTCATACATTTCCATGCATTTCACAGCTTCCTTTAGTGCCCAGTCTCTGCAAACCTGTGTTGACAATTAATACTGCTTTTGTTTGTCAGCCTGCATGCTGAGAGGCTACTGTTCGTGTACTTCGCTTTTGTCCTGCCATGCGTCATTGTGCAGAATCGGTTAATCCAGGGTGGAAAACAAAACAGTTTTGGATGCAGCAGTTAGGTCAGGAATCTGTTATATTAAAAAAGAAAAAAGTCTGTAAAGGTGCAGAATTCCCAAATGTGCATGATAATATGGCATGCACTATTTATTTTTAGGAAGTACAGCACAAAGTTAATGAAGTCTGACACTAAAAACTGAAAGAACTGTTTTTTAAGAAAGGCTTTTATGTTATATACACAATATCAAGTTTGCCAGTTACCAGCTGTAATGATTATAATGATGGATTGCTAACAATATATTAAATTGGAACAATTTTGGTAATTGATTGTTAAGGACGATTATCAAGCCAAAAGCCAAACATTTGCTTACTCAGAGGACATAATCACCAGATTTAGCTATGATTATTTTTCCCTCCCTCAAGGTACCCGGCTACGGAGAGCCGTTTCAGTCAAAATGAAATAAATAAATAAATACTGCTATTGATAAATTATTAATAAATATTACATGAAATAAATAAATATCCCCATGAAATTAAATAAAATATTTTTAAAATAAATTTTCATTATTATTTTTATTATTATTTTATTGTTTTATTTTAATTTATTTCAAGATTTATCTATTCATTTATTTATCTATTTATTTATTCATTTATTTATTTCATAATGGAGTTTTATTTTGTGACACTTTTATTGTGTAAAGCTTTTATTATTAACATTTATTAATAATTTATCAATTGCAGTATTTATTTATTTATTTCATTTTGAATGAAACGGCTCTCCATACCCGGCGGCCTCCATTCATTCTGGAATCAGTTCACCCAACAGTGAAGCATCATCACTGTGCTCACAGGCTGACTTATGTAGTGAACTATCTTTTAAATGTTGTTCTCAGCTGAAGAAAGAAGTGAACAGTCTGTAATTCAGTTATTGGTAACATAAAGCTGAAACTTTCTCCTTAGCACTTGATAACATTGATAACATGCTTCTTTATAGGAGACTGATAGAGCACATTAATGTACACCTATGTGCACACAGATATTTTCATTGTGTACTGATGTCTGTGTGGAAATGCGACTAAACACGTACAACAATAAACTCATCGCTCAATGTAAAACGTCACTTAGCTGCCTGTAAAATAAGATCCTGGGATTCGTCTCCTCGCTCCCTCTGAGGCTCCATGTTCGCTTCAGTTAACTTCTGCTTTGTTTTATCAAAATATCAATTAGTGAGGATCAGAAACATAAAAACATTTCAGGTAAGGACTCAGTGAAAAGCTGCAGGACACAGCCAAAGCTTTGGCTCACAACTTTGAGCCTTCCATCAGCACCAGTTATGCACTCGTTATGATCACATCTCCCTTGGCATTCCAAATCAATTAACATTTACAATTTGCAGAAATGTGTGCGCTACAATCATGTTTGTGTTATTCTTTTACATATTCTTCTCCCCAAATTTTGCACTCTGAAAAGGAAAGTCCTACTACTTTACTTACTTTACTTTATTACATTTAGCAGACGCCTTTCTCCAAAGCGACTTACAAAGATAAAAAGTCAAAAACGAAAATAAAACATTAAAAGAGTTAAACATTAAAAAAACATTAAAAAAACACTGGCACATTAAAATGTATGTCCATACACATCAAGGTCAATTTGTCTTAGTGCAGGTGTTCTCTAAAAAGCTCAGTTTTTA
>JASGAU010341068.1:0-11718 GCA_030220045.1 Australoheros facetus
AATAGCAAATATGTTTGGCACAGCAATGCATTGAGATCACAGTTCTGTTTGCAAGATCTGCCAGACATGACAGGCTTAAAAAAAAAAAAAAAAAAAAAATCTTCACTTTTATTTAAAAGTAATCCTGATGAATTCAGTTGCAAAAATCTCATGTATTTATCCATGTATTCATCCATTTTCTGCTGCTCTGGGTTTTGGGGCAGTAGTCTAAGCAGAGACACTCAGACCCCCTCCCCCCCCGGCCACCTCCTCCAGCTCTTCCAAGGGGACTCAAAGGTGTTCCTAAGCCAGCAAAAAGATATAACTACTCCAGTGTGTCCTGGTTCTACCCTGGGGTCTCATCCCACAGGTACACAGGCAAAACCCAAATTCAGACCTCTCAATTTAAGTTTAAAACTCAGATTGATAGCCAATTTGATATTTAAAAGCTTTGGAATGCAATGTCTTTTAAAGTTTTAAAAGTGGTGAGACAGATTTGTTTTCATGGTTGTGCTATTATTGATCTATAAATGACCTATTCAGTGTTCACATTTCTGACCTTTTCTTTAAATTTGACCCTGCTGATGAAAACAAAGGCCTGGACCACCTGGTTTAGGACAGTAGGGTGAAAATGACTGATGCAAAGCTGTAAAGCTGAACAGACTCACACATTAGTAGCAGTTTTATGAAAGTGTTTCTGACCTGACATTGTAACGTCTCTGCTCCTTGTCCGACCTGCATTCATCATATCATCATTCAACATCACGATGTACTTATCGTTATATTTAATCTTGCTCGGCCACTGAGCTCCAATCTGTATGATGAAGAAGACTTTAATGCCGTTATTCACCACCTTCCATTTTTCTTTCATCTGTCTGTCTCTGTCTGCTGCACACAGCCATCTTGCCATCTTTTGTCACCCAGCAAACGTCCCCCATCTCATCTTTTCTTTGTCTTCACCCCCTATCTCTCTCTCTCACTCTCTCTCACTTAATTTGCACTCAGTCAAAGCACAAGGCAGTTTGAGAGATAAAGTGTCATCTCACCCTCCCCCCTCTCTCCCGCTTGTCTCCTTGCTCATCCTGAGGGGATTGTGGGGTTTTGGGTAACCAGTGAGGGGGGTGTGGGGGTGTGGGGGTGTGGGAGGTGGTGGTGGTGATTAAATATTAAGTTGTCCTGAGAGTTGACCCCGGTCCTGTGTCCCGCTCTAAACGCACTGCTATTCCTAAATACCTCCCCTCAGTCTCTGCCTCCATTCCCATCTCTCCTGTTAACCCCGAATGTATTGACCTGGCCATTCATGGAACATTACCTGGGAGAGGGCATGGGTGGACTTTTTCATCCATCAGTTTCACTAGCAGGGACAAAAGCGAGATGGAGGGCCAAACAAATTTATTGATTGTTGACAGTGGGGCTGTTTGACGATGCGGGATCTCAAGGTGACACTAAAAGTTGAGGAAACCTCAAAGAGGCTCAGTTGCAGACAAACTTGAAGACGAAAGGGGAGCTGATTTAGACTTTTTATTTCACTAATCACTTGATACTCACATTAGTTAGCAACAAAGTATAACTGAGAATTTTGACCATCTTGGTCCAGAACAACAGCCGATGGCTCTGATTGCTAAAGCTGCTGCTAAGCCTTTACAGATTGTATTTATTAATTTAAAAGGCCATCAGTGTTTGAATCCAAATGTGAAATTTAATTGCTACAAAATTAACAACTGAATAAATAGTCAATTAGTGCTGATAAGCTTATTATGAAGCCAAAATTCAAATCTCATAAAAGACTGGGTTCTTAAACACTAAAATTCAAGACATGAAACCCAGAAAGGAATAGCATTTCAAATGTATAGATGCCTGAGCTTAACAACATAAACATCACCTACATGGCAACATTTGGGGCTGAAAAATGAAGCAAATGTGGAATGCCAAAAACCACAGTTCCTTGAATGATCACTTGACAATGATTTCAAAAGTGAGTCAATCACCACAGACATCCATGATGACTTTATAGCAGAAATAAGCATGTTTATAAACACCAGTTTTGGTATCTATAGCTAATTTCCCTCTTAATAATTACTGCATGGGGTAACAGTGGCGCAGTGGGTAGGTGCTCGCCTTGCAGCCGGAAGGTTGCAGGTTCGAGCCCCTGTCCCTGCGCTGCGTTGTGTCCTTGGGCAAGACACTTAAACCACATTTCCTAACGGTAGCGCTGGTCTCTGGCTGCATGACCGCAGATGCTCGTCTCTGAGGGATCTGGAACCATCATTTTGTTGTGTGCCTTGTGCGCACAATGAGTAACATCTTTTTTTTTTTTTTTTTTAACCATTTAGAAGTTAGTGGTGAGGCCACTTTGATTTACACTTGTGCCATAGCTGCTAGTGCTTTCTAAGAAATTTGACTCTGCCTCTGTGAATGAAATCCTAGCACTGAATTTGTCCATTACTTAGCACTAATAAACGTTTCATCTAGGGCTGCACAAATAATCAAATTTTCATCCCAACCATGATTTTGGCTTCCCATAATTAAATTAATATGATCAAGTGATACTGAAAATTAATGCTCTGCCAATAGAATGCAAAGCAAAAGGAAATCAAGTACTCCCTAAATCAGCACCTGACCACATGCCTGCATGAGTCAGTCACACCTGTTCTCTGCACCAGAGCTTGAAGTTTCCTGGTCTAGTCTGGACAAGAAACACTACATTAAAAGACAGATATACAACAAAAATCACAAAGTAACTTATTCAACTGCCTGAAAACACACAATAAACTGCAGCATAGTTTATGCATGAAGGCCAAGGAAAACAATGTAGTGGCTGCTAACATCAACCATCCAATGTTAACTCAGATGTCTATAAAAGTGGATTGTGCAATGCATCGACATATCTGTCCAGCTCACAAAGGTGCAGTGAAATCATCAATGTCATCACATTCCATCTGGCCAAAGATAAGCAAGGTAGTCCTCTAAACACGGTGAATAATGAAGGCTTCAGGAAAACGGTCAACTTTACTGGGCAAAAGATATTTTATTCCCTCGTGAAAACATTTTTATAACGTGGCAAAACCTGCACCGTATGCAAAAGCTCATAGGAGAAATAGACACAGATCTCACAGCTGTTGAGTACTTAGCTTTGAGAGTTATTCACATCCATCATACAGGTACAATAAACTGAATGAAAGACTAATAAAAAGTCTATTCTTATATAAAGAACAAACACATTATTTGTCTGCAAAGATGATTTAACAGGAATGTAGCAGAGTGTAAAGGTGAAAGCAGCACCTTGTTGGTTTCATTTTTTTGTCAGGCCTGGGTACAAGTGGTTTACACATTTGCCTAACAAGCAAGAGTCCCAGTTTGATCTGAGTTTGGGAGGAGATACAAATCCCTTTGAGGTTGCATTAGGAAGGGTGTCCGTCATAAAAAGCTGCCAGATCAAACATGCAGAGCTACCCACTGTGGCGACACCTGATCAATGGGAACAGCTGAAAGTAGCATTTATTTCAAATGCACTGAATTTAGGTGACTGAGGAGGACCAATTTTATTTTAATGTATAGATTTGTACATTAGCAGGAATGTAGCACAACATGAATGTTAAAGTAGTGTTGTGTTTATGTGGTAGAGGAAATTTGTCACTAAATCAATGAATAATCATGACAAATAATCATGATCTTAATATTGACTTTGGATATAATTATGCATAGTTACACCTGTACAGTCTACTGTATGTATGCAGCTGGCTAACCAGGCTAGCTAGCAACATGAGTTAGTCATACAGGCTTACAGACTAACGACACTAGTCAACCTCTGATCGTTAGGAAAACTGGAAATGGAGACCATTCACGGTCACAGAAAATGTTTTATCTCATAGCTGCAACTAACACATTTAAAAAATGCACAACTTTTATTGCTGAGCTACAGTAAGGGCTTCAAAACACAGAGGTCACATGCCAATATTTGGCTTCATGATGGCTAGGTTGAACTTTTATTTACAGTCTATGTTGAAACCAATATTTTACACATTCCTTTGTGTTATTACCACTCTGACATGTTTTTTACTTCCTGTTTAGAAGTAAGCACCACAACTCTTTGGTTAGCTTTAGGAAAAGTAATATTTTGGTTAAAACACTACATTTACAATATTTTTAAAAGCCACGGTGAAATGGATCCTGTCAGGTTTTCTGAGAAATGAAATTGAACAAATGTTAATTCATTGTTCATACTTATATGGCCTGATGGATGTCATAATAATTTCACCTTGATTTATAATTCAAAAAGTCTCTCATGGGTTTTCTGGCAATGGAGTTTGAAAGTCCTCTGAGACTCTAAATGCATTTTTTCAGGATCATTTCCACCCACTCACTGGGTAGAAATGCCCACAGATATTTGAAATGCAATTCCAAGATTTCAGTTCCTTTAACACAGCAGTATCACAGTGTGTCCCTTCAAAAGCCTTTAATATTTGAGCCATTCTGGTCTCTGCAGAACCAGTGCCTCAGGTATGAGAGCTTCTGAGAAATCTTGAACGCAATGAAAGCAAAGTGATGCTGTGTAGTTTTCCAAGACAAGAAACTCCAACTCATTTGCATGGCTTCGAAGGTTGCTTGGCCTGCGGTGCCTCTCCATTCCTCTGCATCCCCTGTACTAAGATCCATGTTTAATAGTCCACTGAAAAGTGCAGTGACCTTCACAGTGACCTCCCAGCATGCAGTGTGCCTTCACTGGGATCAGGCAGTAGTTTGCTGCGCCAACATGCCCCTGGGTTTGGCTGACCATGCGCTATCTCAGATAGAAAGGCTGAAGTCCCTGCAGATTTTTCATGCCAGGTTGCACTCTGTTCTCCTGTGTAATACTGAGTGTGTCAGTGCTCACTTATAGTATGTATGAAGCTCAGATATCTGTGTCTCTGAGCAGCTTGTTGCCTGCAGTGAGGGCAGAGGATGGGAATTATTGGATGAAGACTGAGCAAACAACTATGCCCTCAGGCAGTGAGAGGCCACCTATTTAAAACCAGTCCTTTCTCAAACTACATTCTCAGGATTCACATCTTCACGTTCCATCTTTTAAGGATCGGCTGAGCCCCTGTCAGCGTTTTGGATCTTGCCTGGAGGGATGCTTAAGCAGAGAAGCATCCCCAGGGGGGTGCAGGCAGAGAGACTGACAGGCTGACAGATAAACGGGGACTAGTCGCTACTGTGGATGGGTGAGTGCAGAAAAGACAGGTTCATGATACACCACCTTCTTTGTCCTTCTGTTTAACATTTGGAGTTGAATAGTAATGAGTGTTTTCTCTGATATATATCAATAATTTCTTACTGATTAGAAATTTGTAAAGACCTGCACAGATCTGCAATGAAATTTGATTTTTGTTGTTACTTGTTATATAAACTGTAAATATGGTGGATGCTCATATTAAACATGGGTAAACTTTCAAATAATAAGCTCAGTGTATGTACAAGTAATGCCTGTGAGCCAGACACTCAGACTTCAGACTGCTCTTTTAATGCAATTTTCCTACTCTTTAACTCTGTATGATGTCAGTGAGACAGAATGTGGGCATATCAGCTCTGGCGCCAAGAACAGAATTCGCACCCAACTGCTGTTTAAACCTCCTGTTTATGAGGGGCACCCACTCAGGAGAAAGCATTTTTTAAAGATGGAGGGTGGCCTTCAAAGGTCTGTGGCCTGTGGTCTGTGCCTTCAAATGGTTTGTTTCAGATAGAGGATGAATTGAGGGGCTGCACCAAGGCTCAGTACAAGATAAATAAGGATTACTTTAAACTGCAAACCATGCAAAGCTACTCTAACAGTGTCTAATAGATCCCCTTTAAAAATATGTCAGCAAAAAAACGTTTTTGTGGTTCAACTTTAGTCATGTAGTTGCAAATGTAGAAAGATTTTATGAAAGGTTACCAGTCCAGCACAGTATACAGCAAAAACCACACTGCTGCCCTCCCCTTATCTCATATCTGAATTTGATAGAACTTGGTGGAGAGGTGGAACGTGAGTAAAGGAAGAACCCATTAACTTTTGGTGCAGATTGAGATCACCTTCTTTAAAGTATGAAATAGGGCATTGTCCTTTGCATAGGATTAGCTCTAGGAGAGACATTTTAATTTAAATTTCTGCTTCCTCCTAAAAGAAGAAGTCTTTGGATTCTTTTCAGATACTACAGCTTTGTCACTGTGGTGAAATAAATAAAGGTGCTATTACGAAAATGTAAAAAACAAAAAAAAAAATAGTATTAACAGAAAAGTGCAGTTGAATTATTCCTGTAGTATTCCTGCCTGCCTCCTTGTGAGTGATTAAACTGCAAAAACTGATGCACCAGTGCAGTAGTATTTCACAGCTGTAATTGGTCTAGGTCAGCAGTGTCAAACTTGTTTTAGTTCATACGAATACCTTTATTAGTCCCACAATGGGGAAATTACAGTTAACAGGGCCACATACAGCCAAATTTTTATCTCAAGTGGATCAGATCAGTAAAACTGCTGCATCGTAATCTACTTAAAACACACAAACAAACAATAACAATACCTAATAATACCAAATGCCTTTGTTTTTCATCATAAATAAGTACAGCTGCAAGTTGAAAATGTTCAGATTTAAGGAGCAAGTCTGGCAGATACAATTTGTCCACATTCAGTCAGTCTGCTGTCATCACAAAAAAATACAGCCGTTATAACTCAAACAAATGTGACAATATGGCTTCTTGGCTTATCCAGCTAGCTTCAGTATGGTATGGCAGGCAACAGATAATGTCTTTGACAGCGAGATGGCTGTAAAAGTGACAATTACTCAGACCTCTGGCTCAGATGAAAACATATAATTCGGACACCTAATCACATGTCATGATCCATAACCAGTAGCGCTTCCTGGAGCAAATTACTGTAAAAAGTTATGCCTCCTGCACACCTGCCAAATTGAACACACTGGTGGGTCGGTTCTGGCTTGCAGGCTGCATAGTTGACAACACAAGTCTTTGTTAATGTAGTTTAACTCTATCATCTATCATCACTGTTTTCTGCGCATTTAGTTGAAGACTGAATCACTATTAACTGTGATGCTCATTAACTATACAAATGCTATATCATCACAGCAAACAGAAAAGGCCCAATGAATTATTATCATCAGGCAAAGTGGTTTGATTTTGAGTGAGAACTGCTGGGAGAGGAGGGTAAAATGCGTGCTAAAACACTGTCAGTCTCCAGTTGCAGCCAAACGACCCCATCCAAATGAAAGTATTAATCTCTTTGCTCATATGTAATGACAGTGGTGACCTTCGCGGTGCCTTGTGTTTCTGAAGCCCTCACTTCAGACCACATGAAAGGATGCTCTCGGGAGTCCTGCGATTAGCACCAAGGTCGCCGTTTTGATTTGGGTCGAGGTCACTATCACAGAGAGTGGCGCTTCTCCGCTTTCTTGTGCCATGACACCCAAGTTGAGGAACTTTTCTGGTGGTGAACACTTCTCACAGGTCTCAGTTTAACACTCCTTCAAAATCAACTCCTACTATCAAAGTATCAAAAAACATTCCAGAGTTACATTAAAATGAATAACATTTAAACCTGTTTTTTATTCATGATACTAATTCTAAAATGATATTTTATATCCATATCTGAAATGTAGATTATTTACTGGCAACTTGTGGGGTGGCTGTAGCTCAGTAGGTAGAGCAGGTCACCTACTGCTCAGAAGGTGGCTCGATTCCTGGCTACTCCAGGCTGCATGCCAATGTATCCTTGGGCAAGAAACTTAACCCCAAGTTGCTCTCCGACGCAACCGTTGGAGTCTGAATGTTAGATAATAAAAGCACTTAGCTTAGTTAATCATGGAAGTGCTTGTATGAATGGGTGTGAATGGGGTAAATGTAAACGTGTTGTATAAGCGCTTTGAGTGTTCAAAACAGAGTAGAAAAGTGCTATGTAAGAACTAGTCCATTTACCAACTTTTGGCCTGGGACACGTAGGCTAGCTTTAGACTTTTATGATATTGAACTATTTCACTTTGCAAAATATGAAGTCGACTGTTTATGACATTTAGGACACTTTAATTTTGAGTGGTCTACTAATATAACAGTAAATGTGCAAAGGCGTGAGGAGCATAACACAAGCTAAGGGAGACTATAGTGCATACAATAATCAGTTAGACATGAGTCTCAAACATGGCACCTGCTAAACTGAACTAGTTGCTTACATTGTGCATGAGCCCACGGCAAATTTAGGCTCTTATAGTGTTCCCCACCCATGGGTTTTTGCAGGGCTCTATTTTAATTTTTTTATTTTTATTTTTATGATGAAGATGGAAATTTAACATACATAATCACCAGACAATGCTACACATTCATGTGCAATATGTGCTTTTACCTGGAATACTGAAGTGTTTAGCTAGCTAACTAGCTATAGCATCTTCACTGGTGCTGACTGAGTACTCAGTGAATTTAATGTAGTCATATTAGATATAGCGGTGTACAATTTGAGACAGCACAAGACTTCTGCCTTTTCTGCAACACCGATGAAGCAACAGCTAGGGCCAACAAACGCATAAACATGCACATGTAAACTAAAAATTTCAGGTTGCTACATGTATTTTTGATACTGTGCCCAAGTGGCAGCAGTCAGCTACAATGGGTAGAGCTTCATTTGCAAAGCTCTGTATACTCCTGGCACAGTACCATGCAGTACCTTGCTGTAATACACCCGTGGCTTATCAACGTTTGTAATTTTACTGAAATCCCAGTGATGCCAGTTTAAAGTATAAATAACAGGATGCTCCACTAAATTGTTCTGTGAAGACAAATAAAAGTGAAAATCACAGCTTTTCTCAAACTTTAACTGATTTCTTCTCAGATTGCTTGGTGGCTGTTTGCCTTGTGATGATTGGCACTTTTCTATTTACTAGTACTATGACTGTTTTTTTCTTCTCCTGTCAGGAGCTGAAATGAGAAATGCTGCATAAGTTTACTTTCCCCAGATGGAGTAAATCCCACCTACTGTCATTTTATAGAGCCAGAACACTGAATATCGCTGCTATTTGGTTTCTCTGATGATAGCAGAAAAGCAGGCTGACGATGAGCATATCATTACAGTGCAGTAATGATATATCCATTTTTTTTTTCAGGGATTGAGTAACACTGGATGCATCTTTGCCTTTTTTCATTCTCTGTACAGACATCCTGGCTTCAGCAGGATGGGAATTATGGAGGCAGGTCAGCCCTGCCCGTCCCTGCCATCCAGCTATCATGCGTGCCATCCTGCTCGCAGAGACCCAGGGTGAAAGCGGATACTGTGTGTACTGTATTGATTGGCATGGCTGCAGCTCGGGCTGGTGTCCGAACTCTGGCACTTTTCTGCGCTGGCTGACAAACAACTTAATGAGACTCAACACCCATGCACACTCATGACTGGGCTTCACCAGCAGCTGGTACTACTCAATGCCACAGTGGTTTCACACATGCAACTTTTGTCCAAAAGAGTAAAAAAAAAAAAAAAAATGTTAGAAATAAAAAAAAAAAAAAAATGGAGGCATTTTAGCAGTTTTGTGTTGAGTCAAAGGACACAGCTGACGGGAGACTACCCCTGAGTGAGTATAATTTCACCAAAACTTCAAAGGATTCTTATTCTATCAACATTTTTGGGGAAAGACATGATGTAATAATAACAAGATGCAACTTTTTAAACCAGTTGGCTGTACCAGTGATAACTAAGCTGTGTCCTATTAAAGGGTATTTTATTTGAAATATTTTTAATTAGTTTGTAATCATTTGATAGATAACTGTTCCTTTGACATTAAATAGCAACAATTAATTTCTTTAAGGTTTGCAAGTACAGCACACTCACTGAGAAGGCCACCTACTGCAGCTGTAAATAAAATGGATACAGTGTTTGTACTGCATCAGATTTGGTGGAGTTGAATTTGAGACATTTTTAGAACAGGGTTGATAACATCACTGTCACTGACTCACTCCCTTATAAACAGTTTTGATTAGGTGAAAATAAGATTGTATTTAATGGGGTTTTTCCAACTGAAAGACTGAAAATAAGAAAAATGAGACTTGCTGCATTTGAAACCCTAAGTCCATTTTGTAAATTATGGTTATTCTAAGAGTCAGAATGTGGGGTTTATCACGAGATAAAGAGTTGACAATCACATGAAGCTTATGCGTAAATTCAATAAGGAAGATCTGTAAACTCTCATCTGCTTTCCCTGGTATTTGGCTGCAAGTTCATTCTTCATGTTACTTCCATTTTCACATACAGTCAAATTCAAAGTTGTCATCATTGCTCTAGTCCAGTCATCTTTCAGTACGCCTTCTTCAAGCCAATCACCTTCCACTCTGCCTACTTTAAATCTCACCGCTTACCTGTCATTCTCCATTGTGGGCTCATTCATGCAACCCACCTCCTCTCCATCACCTCCTAACCCAAGTCACACAGTGTTACATCTGCCATGATGGGCCATCAGAGTCTAATTGCCATATAGCTTAATTGAATTCTGTATATGCTTAATGATCTCGCCTTATTGGAAATGTCATTAGGTAATGAGTGTGTTGTTTCACAGTCAGAGCCATCCCCATCCCATTCCATCCACTTTGAAAACACCAAGATGGCAAAAATGCTGAAGTTGAACCTTTGTAGCGGGGCTTCACAAACTACTGGGTGAGATCCCATTGGCTACATCCTCTTATACCATCTATGGACTACACAGAAATGTTCTGGTAAAATAATACCATGTGTGTTAAAAGATTTTTACAAATCTTTTGTCTTTTTACAAAAAAAGCATTGTCATCAAAATTAAACACATCTTAAAAAGCATTCTCAACAAGCTGCTCTGTGATTCCTGTGGTTACCATTATAATCACTATAATGTGCAGAGCAATATGAGTCCATTTTAGATGTTGAGCGATCCCTGCAGAACTCTGAGTGCCCTGTACATTGAAAAATGAAGGGAAAGGGTTTGGTTTGTTATAATATGAAGTCAACATGGCATGGCCAAAGAATCATATCAAGAGTTGAAAGTGGGTCGTCATACAGATGATAAGTTACGCTAAACTGAAATGACAGATTACTAAATTGATCTCTTTCATTCATTTCCCCTCAATGAAAACTCACATAGGAACCCAAACTGTAACTTTTGCCTCACCTTTCTATATAACATACACTACATGGAGCAAAGTGCTGGACCACACTTTCAGTCCGATTGCCCCAGGTATATAAAATCAAGCACGCAGCCATGGAGTTGGACTTTACAAACATTTGTGAAAGAATGGCTCACTCTAAAGTGCTCACTTAATTTGAACTTGGTGCTGTTAGAGGGTTTATACAGATATTCCGCCATCAGCTGTAAGCGACCAACACTCTGCTGACTCAGTAACTGCAGACTTGCAAACCTTCTCTGGCATTAACATCAGGACAAAAACTGTGCACTGGGACCTTCACGGCATTGGTTTCCATAACTGAGGAGCTCCTGTAGGTGTAGATGGCCCAGTACTTTTGCCCATATACTGTAGTGCACACATTACATATTCATGTGTGTAAACATGTGCGCTGTCCTCTTTACAAGTGCATCTCCTCGCACCTTCTATCCCTCCCCTCTTTCCTCCCCCCTCTCTTTTTCATTGACAGGGTTGAGAGGAAATTAGCATTGGCTCTTAATCAGCCTCCCCCAGCCCTAAATGTGCTGATGTGCAGGATGGTGTCATGCTAATCAGGTGCCTCAGCTTCCAGGCACATTGACTT
>JASGAU010341073.1:0-10802 GCA_030220045.1 Australoheros facetus
TGTGTGTGTGTGTGTGTGTGTGTGTGTGTGTGTGTGTGTGTGTGTGTGTGTGTGTGTGTGTGTGTGTGTGTGTGTGTGTGTGTGTGTGTGTGTGATAAAAACAACTGGAGAAACATTATACTAATGTTAGCATGCTCAAATCATTATTATGGCTTAGTGCAGCATATGCAGATAGGGATAAGAGTCTGCACCAATGCTAATAGTTCACTACTATCATGACTGCAGATTCTTATTCTTGTTGAATAGCATATAAATAAATTTTACTTACTTACTTATTTGCTAAAAAAAAAACGAGTAAAAACACAAATTAAGAGTTTATTTGCATTTTAGATCACACTAACACACACACAGACACACACACACGCAGCTACAAGCAGCAGGTTCAGCACGGCACATCTAGAGTCCACTTTAAGATCTGATCTCAACAGTGTAGTTTTGGTCTGCTGACTTTATAGCCGGGAGGGATATGTGTGCTTGTATGTGTGCGTCTTGTATTTTTCAGCGTTCACTCCATTGTGACCGTTTGTGTTTGTGCTGTATGAGGTTATGTGTCCGTAATGAAATGTGTGTTTCTGTGTGTGTTCCATCTGGGTGGTCAGCCAATACATTAAGCAGCGCAGATGTAAACAACAACCAGCTAATGAGGCACAGTAGCCATGAACCTGATGTTTTTTTGTGTAGTGATGCATCAAAATGACTGTGTCAGCTGCAGAACCACCTCATGGTTATATTAAGCTCTTTTCTGTTTCACTCCAAATTAACTTGCTGCCATAAACACTTTGTTTTTGGTCTCTAAGTTCCAGTTTATGGGTATGAATCCTGATAAAAGGAACATACGAAAAAAAACCCTCCACAATATTAAAGAAACTTAGTGAAACAAGTGCCCTTGTGCCTTTGAGCAAAGCAAAATGTGGTTGTATACAGTAAGCAACAGGCTAGGCAGGGAAAGAGCCCTTTCACAGGACCTTTCAATAAGACAATTCAGACTGCTTTACATAATTAAAGGATAATTCAAGTTTAGTTCAGCCTGGTGTATTAATGTGGTTGCTGGGTCTCTGTGGGTCAAGGACTTGCTCTGAACAGTGTGCATGTGGGTGTGTACGGCTCAGTCTGCAGGATGATTAGGTCAGGCAGCAAGTATCCCCAGATGGAGAGCCCAGATGCAGTTAGCAAAATGGCCGTTCTAGTTAACTAACTCCAGAGATTGCTTCAAGTCCTTGTTTCCCCCAAATCTCTACAATGTAAGAGGAGTGCACTCTCTTTGCCACAGTAATGGGACATAGACCAGATTGAAATAAACTGTAATTATACTTTTAAAAAAGATAACACAAAAACAATATTTATAGCCCACAGTTGTTACAAGCTTTCAGTCGCAGTGCCTAATGACAGGCAATGTGCGCATAAACAAAAGCTGTTATCATGACAAGATTTATTTGGCTTATTTACAGAAATTTTGAGGATTTAATATGTGAAATTGTCTGCCTGCCAAATGCAGATGCATGCAAAGGTGAATCTACTGAAATACTTTTTCTGAGAATAACTGTGAGCAAAGGTCTATAAGCTTAAAAAAATCATAGGTTAAAATATTCATCATACCTCCAGGATGTGCAGGAGAACCATTTCATTTTCATCTGTATCAAAATGATCCCATCAAAGGTTGTTTTTACATCCAGAGATACAAAGAGGAACTGCTAATGGCTAATTCTGCATAAAACTGTTCACACTGAGTTAGGAGCTGTGATTACCAAGCAGATAACCAGCTATGATTTCACAGTAGTCGGTAGGTTTTTTTTAGAGCTAAAAATAAAATTAGACAGTAACACAGTTTGACACTGAGAAGCACATTAATTATTCCGTTTAGAATTATTTAGTGTCCTTTGTGTGTCAGAGTTGTGAGAGAGACTGGAAATGCTGTTGCAGCATCAGCTGTCACTGAGCTCTATAATCAGATACATGCAGATAGCTGGCGGCATACCTCAGTATGGTTCAATATGATTCTTTTATCTGTAAATAAACACCTGCTAGTAGCACACGTGGAGTAGGGCTACTAAAATATCAGCTTTTTACTTCACAGTTATGGTTAGATGTTCAGAAAAACGCATAACAATGATATTATGTCAAAATCTATGGAAATTGGAAAAATATATTCGTATTCTTTATGTGTTGTTTTATAGATTCAAAATGAGCATGCATAAAGGCTCTGCCAATGTCGATAACCACAACTGTGCATAAACATACCAAATTATTTACCACAATTATTTACCATGTTCTTATGTACTTATGCGCTTTGAAACACGTAAGATCTCAATGGGAAAGGAAATCATGTATCAACACTGATACGGACTGGGTAATGTGTTAGGAATGAAAGGATGCCACATCATTTCATGGAAATGAAAATTAGTAATGTACAGAGGCTGAATTCAAAACACCCTGAAAATCAAGGTTAGAAAAAAATGATGCGGCATGCTAGAACATTTTGCTGAAATTTCACTGCAGCAACTCAAAATGGTACTCAATAGTTTGTATGGCCCCCACGTGCTTGGATGCATGCCTGATAATGTTGGGGGCTCCTAATGAGATGATGGATGGTGTCCTGGGGGATCTCCTCCCAGATCTGGACCAGGGTATCACTGAGCTCCTGGACAGTCTGAGGTACAACAGGGCAGCATCAGATGGACCAAATCATAATGTCCCAGAGGTGTTCTTTTGGATTTAGGTCAGGTGAGCATCGGGGCCTGTCATTCATACAACTCCTTCATCCTCCAGGAACTGCCTTCATGCTCTCCCCGCATGAAGCTGTGCATTGTCATGCACTAGGAGGAACCCAGGACCCACTGCATCAGCGTAGGGTCTGACAGTGGCTCCAAGGATTTCATCCTGGTACCTAATGCAGTCAGGGTACTGTTGCCCATTTCTAATTTATACATGTAATTTTCATTGCTCTACAGTAAATATCTCAAAACCAGAGGAAGGATGCTTTCAAATGTATTTGGTTATGTCAGTGAGATGGTTAATAGGATAACAATGCAACTCGTGGTCTTGTGCGTACTACTCTACTTCTCTTTTAAAAAGCAGAAAATATGATTGGATGTAAATGGATGTGGTTACAAGCTCAGAATGATTAGCATTTGTTTCCCCACACCCAGTTTCACTATGAGAGATGAGAGAGGAGAGGGGTTAAGGGAGAGTGTAAATGGGAGCTTGAGGGAGTAAGAGGTGAAAGGCTAAGAGAGGAAATCCTCTCTCTTTCGGTATCTCACTCTCTCTCCCTGAAAAGAATGTTTAATTAAGAGATTAAAGTAAGCAAGCTGAGATTACCGGAGAGAATCTGAGGATTAAGGTGTTCAAACATGACTCCTAGCTAAGTGCACAGCGTTACTAAGCATTACAAGCTGAAAACTGTTTCAGCTTTGCTTTGCATTATAAAAATGAGAATTCACATTCCCTTCTTTAATGTTATCTTTATTTAGATAAGCAACAGAATATTTTATGCCTCCTTACATGGTTTTCCTGTGAAAGTTCCCATCAGCTGTACCAGGAGCAGCTTAGCTAACTGCTTGTCATTGACTCATGTTGTCTGTACAGTTGACTTTGGCTGGAAATATACGCAATATGGACAATATTGGGCCACACTGCTCAATCTTTGAATTCAGTCCCATTTCCACTGGTGTATGAAACATTTGTGACAGAATGGGTTGCTCTAAAGAGCTCAATAAATTTGAGAGTGATACTGTAATAGGATGCCACTGTTACACAAGTCAGTTTGTGAAGTTTATTTCTTCCTAGATTTTCCTCAATTAAGTGTAAGTGGTATTATTGCAAAATGGAAGTGTTTAGGAACCACAGCAATGCAGCCACAAAGTGGCAGACCACATAAAATTACAGAGCAGGGTCGCCGAATGCTTGGGCACACGTGTGCAAAAGTCGCCGACACTGCTGACTCAGTAACTGCAGAGTTCCAAACTTCGTCTGGCATTAACATCAGCACCAAAACTGTGCGCCATGAGCTTAATGACATGGATTTTGGTGGCCCAGCAGCTCCAGTAGGTTTCATATGTGGGGCCCAGCGCTTTTGTCCATACAGCGTTTGTCCATAGCGTTTTGCTTTTACTGACACATCTGTAATTTTTAGCAAGAGTTAAAAATATGACACGGAAATCCCGCTTATGCATTTTAAATATAAAACTTATAGATACAGATATTCCAATATTAAAAGAATATATAAATTTCTCAAGTTTGTCTCACTTTTTTGGTATTAGATACGACAATTTTACCAGTATCTAAAATGTGGTTTATAATTTTAGACACCGAGCTCAGAATCTAATCAAACTGTGAGTTAATACAACATTGCATAGTTTTTATGCCTCTGGGCTTGTAACAGCATCATCATCATATGAGGAATCATATGTTTGGGTCAGTGGTATCAACCTGGGTAACCCTGGGAGCTCAACGTCATCATCGGTACTGACTCCAATGCTAGCCTCAGACCCTAACTCAGTTTAACCCCATGTTTCAGACAAAAGCAAAAACGACTTCTAAAGTTTTTGAGCAGTGTCTCGAAGAGTGATTATTTGTCTCTTGATTTCCAAGACAAGCCAAAAGCCACAGCATGCTGTTAGGGTTAGGGCTAGGGCCATTGCTGACTCAAAGAGCAGATATTTAAGAAAATGGATGGATGTTCATTTGGATTCTAGGTTGATTTTTTTTTTTTTTTTTTTTTGGTGGNGTCAAAGGTCAGGATCATTGTTAATGGGATTATTGTGGTCCACTTTTTATTTTATTTTGTTAGATCTCATAGTTTGATGTGACTGTTACTTAGCTGTTTTTATTAACCAAATCCAAATTTAATTAAATGCTTCAAAGAACTTAACAAAGCAGAGCAACATAATTTGAGGTCAAATATATATACATGTAGTATATGAAAAATTTAATGTATATCCAATCTTACTCTCTGATTATAGAGATTAACATCCCCACATCATATGCCCATTGTAGGGTTTTACTAAAGTAGCCCAACTGGCAAGTATTAATGGTTCTTCTTAATGATCTCCTTAGTTTCTCTGCAGCGGTATTTAAAAAAATCTTCCTATTTCTTGAACTTGGCAGTGATTATTCTGAGAATAGCAGTTGCTGTGAAATTGTCTCACACTACATGTTTCTTCTATGGTAAAATGTATTGTGACAGCAGTGATATATAAAAGCCAACTAGACTCAGGCAGGTTTAGTCTTGTCTCCCTCCTTTCCCCACCCTTTACTTTGCTTTAAAGTTGAATGCTCGCACTTGCAAGGGCACATAAACACATTTTACAGAAACACACACAAAGCTTTTGTGTGAGACTCTCAGATTAATTTTGGGGGGAAAAAAACTTACATGGCACGGTAGTAAAATCTGATCAAGTCAAGTTCAGATTAAATGATGTTTTGATTGTATCAAACCTTAAAACTGGAAAACTCACCAGAGCACACATTTTCTCTGTGTTCAGCCAAAAGAAAAGACACATTATTAGAAACATCCACGCAACTGGGAAATTTTACCCGGAAAATTTTCCATACACAAAATCGCAGGAAGCACAACAAACAGTTATCGGCACGATCTGAATTTATAACATTTCTTCACCATCACATTTTGATTCCTAACACCTAAAACGCCTTGTAAGCATGAAACAAACAAAGTGTTCATTTCTTGTAACTAAGATAAAGTCTGTTGTATAAATGACTCTGGGGAGTGCACTGTTGTGGAACAATAAAATGTCTTTATTGCCTCCATGAGCTGTTGATCTTCAAAGAAATGGTCTGACAACGCAAGAAAACTTGGAGTTAACTTACCAAAATGTTTAAAGCTCTCAACATCATTTGGTTTTCTGTGCAAATAAAAGTGAGAAAACTTTTAGTCTGGATTTACGGTGCAGTGGAAAGCGCTAGGAAAGGCTATCAATGGATATGAGGTATGGAATTATTATGTTTTTGTTGCTCTAAGCTCTAAGCCAGCGTTGTCTCAGAATTGAGCTAGACAAGACATTTCACTCCCTATTCAATTCAGTTCAGTTCAGTCAGTGTTGTCAAATTAGAGACTTTGTCACTATTTTTAGGGAGTTTTCAGAACCCTTTAGCAACTTTAAAAAAAAAAAAAAAGCAACAAATCTAGTGACTTTTTCCAGCATTATTGGAGACTCTTGGAGATTGTACATGAAAACACCTATCAGCTTGCAGTTACTGTCCTCCACGAGTGCCTCCCCCACCCCAAGGCTCACAGAGAGGCATGTAAATGTAAACGTTTCCTCACTATCACAGTCACTTTGTAGTTCAAAACATATTTAGGGTGTTTTTTCTTTTAACCCATTTTTGTCTCTCCAACGATGTCATTCCTCTCCTACAGCTTCCAATACACCCACATGCAAATGACCAGTTATGCAAATTAGGTGGCGCTCTAGTGACTTTTAGGACAGCCAATGGCAACTTTTCTTACTGATGAGTTGGCAACACTGCAGTTTGATTTCTATACTGCCAAATCACAACAGTCACCTCAAAGTGCTTTTTTTGGTAACGTAAATACCCTACAATAATAGCATATAATAATTATGTAATATAATAATTAATAATAATAAATCCACTGTACAGAAATTGTCTGCATTTCAGTTGGGGGTGCAGCAGAGGACACTCATGAGATAGTCCTCAATGAATAGGAGTGAATGGAGCTAAATAACTAAAATAATTGTTCATGCTGATTTCTAGACAAAATAAACACCACATTTAATTTTAGCTTTTGGATATCTCTGAAGCAGAGCTTTGAAGAGTACTCAAACCAAAGCAAGAATGTACATCCAGTTGTGGCTAGGAGGAGGCTAGCACACGCTACATAAATGAAATCAAAGTGATGGATGTGTGTATATATATATATATATATATATATATATATATATATATATATATAGTGTTGTGATTTGTGTGTTGTGATTTGGCGCTATATAAATAAAATTGAATTGAATTGAATATATATATATATATATATACATACATACATACTAGAACTGCGTAGAAACTATGAGTGCAAAGAAATTCCAATGTGGAAAATGTTGACTCACACTGTTGAAGGAGTCACACTGATTTCTATCTATAAGCCTGTGTGTTCAACATTGGACAGGCTGATAAATGGCTGCAATTAGAGCTTTTTCATTAATGTTGTTTTTAATTCAGTCCATCCACACAGGGTATTCATCATCTCCCTTTGGTAGTGCGCATGCATGTGGCTGTGTTTGTTTATGCTTGTGCGTGTATGTTTTGACAGTTAAAAAAGAAAAGAGAGAGAGCGAGGAAGAAGGAGACAGAGAAGAGAGAGAAATCTAGAAACGCTAAGAAAGAACCAAATGTCGAGTCCAGCTCTCCAGTCTGTTGCTTTTGGCCTCACGTCCCAGTGGAGAGGGTCGGAGGAGGTATGGCGGTATGGGAACTGCTCGAGTTCAGAAAAGCACCTGTTAATGTGTCTGCTGTGGTCTTTGGTTCAACAAAGCCTTTCTAATTTTTGTTTGTTTGTTTGTTTGTTCTTGTTTGTTTGTGGGGGACTTTGACATTTATTTAGCACCATCATCATGTCCTTACCATTTCTGAATAAATTTTTATGATTCATAATATATTTTCCATGCTCATTATCTTGGATAGTAGTGATGATGAAGAATATGATGATGATTATGATGCTTATAACAGGAAAAACAATGGTAATCAAAAAGAAAGATTATGAAATAGTGAGAGCTCTGCAGGAAACCATTTTAACATTGAATAGCTTGAAAGGATTGCTGATTCAACACTAACTGGTCAAAAGCAACATTTTAAATATCCACAAGAGATAAAATGGCTTCATCTGAATCAACTGGAGGAGCTGGAAATCCTGATCTAAGCTAACATTACTCCGAAGAGGCAGACTGGTTTTCTGAGACGGTTCAGATTTTGTTTTTCTCTGGTCTGTCTGGAGACAATACGATGTGAAATTCAACCACACTGAAGCTTTTGTTTGCATACATTTCCAGGCATTTTATTACACAGCATTATCTAAGTACCTTATCCAAAACAGCAATTGCTATCGCTTCTACTAGTGCTAACATTGTTGAGCCAGTATCAGCTGGAAAGCATAAGAAAATTGATTAACATCTGAGATTATTCATAAGTTTGACCTGTAACTATTGTTTTGACTAGTCATAACTCAATTACAGATATATGTTGCTCTCATTTTACTAATTTTTCTAGTAGGAATGGTCTGATAAGTCATTTGAATGGGCTGTACAGTGGTACAGTTGTTAGCAACTGTTGATGTCAACTTTCCTGTTTCCTTTCCTGAGTTTGAATCCAGTCAGCTGGGACTTTCTGTGTGTTCTCCATGTTCTCCATGTTCTCCCTGTGCCTGAATGGGTTCTTTCTGGTTACTCTGAGCACCTTCCACAGTCCAAAGACATGCATGTTCAGTTAACTGGTGATTCCAAATTGCCTATAGATGTGAATGTGTTAGCATGAATGCTTGTCTGTCTCTCTGTGTTAGCCCCATGATGCACTGGAACTGTCCAGGGTGTAAAGAAAACAGATGGATGGATGGATGGATGGATGGATGGTCGGATGGATGGATGGATGGATGGATGGATGGATGGATGGATGGATGGATTAGTATAAATAATATGAAATATATTTTTTGATATCTGTAAACGAGTTACCTATGATGAGAAATCATGCAAATGAGTCTTAAAATTCAAAATGCAATCACAAATATCTACATGCAGCGTTATTCCAACAAGGACAATCTTCTTCATGTTCTTCTAGAACATGCACTTCAACAGGCAGCAGCAAAGTCTGGTAGCTCTGTTCTTTGGAGATCTGAGTGAAGACTCAGGAAGTATACCATGAGTGCAGTCTCATGTTTTTGATTGAAACAGGGTTGAATAAAAACATCTCAGACTCTAATGTGGATCTACCTGGTGTCACCTTCATACGGTCAGACAGATATTAAAGCTAGTGGCAAGAACAGGGGTGGGGGTCTGGCTTTGTTTGTGAGCTGGGGATGGTGTGGTCCTGCACGTGTCACTGTTGAGGAGAGGATGTGTTGTCCTGATATTGAATTATTGGCAGTTGGTACGCGACTGTATTATGTACCAAGAGAATTCAGTCACATCACAACTTGTAAACATTCCACCCAAGGCAACACCCGAAGTTCCATGTGAAGTTCTCCATGATACAGTTGCTAGGATACAGACTAAACATCCAGAGGCACTCACTCTTCTTCTTCTCCTTCTTCTTCATCTCCTTCTCCTTCTTCTTCTTCTCCTTCTTCTTCTCCTTCTTCTTCTCCTTCTTCTTCTCCTTCTCCTTCTTCTTCTCCTTCTCCTTCTTCTTCTCCTTCTTCTTCTCCTTCTTCTTCTTCTTCTTCTTCTTCTTCATCTCCTTCTTCTTCTTCTTCTTCTTCTTCTTCTTCTTCTCCTTCTCCTTCTTCTCCTTCTTCTTCTTCTTCTCCTTCTTCTTCTTCTTCTTCTCCTCCTTCTTCTTCTTCTTCTTCTTCTCCTTCTCCTTCTTCTTCTTCTCTTTCTCCTTCTCCTTCTCTTTCTCCTTCTCTTTCTCCTTCTTCTTCTTCTCCTTCTTCTCCTTCTTTTCCTTCTCCTCCTCCTCCTTCTTCTTCTTCTTCTCCTTCTTCTTCTTCTTCTTCTCCTTCTTCTTCTTCTTCTTCTTCTCCTTCTTCCTCTTCGTGGATAACAAGGTGACCAAAAAAAAAAAAAAATCAGATGTAAAACAAATAATTACAGTTTTGTGGAGATTTTGAAGAATTCTGATTATTGTTACGGTGATAAAGCTGTACATTGGAGTCTGGGCCCAGTTGTGAAACCAAAACAATATTTGGTAATCATTATCAATGACATATTAATAGTATATAAAATGTTTTGTGTGCCAGTGTTATCATTCCTGGTGAATGTAATTTATCAGCAATGACACAATACATCTAATTCATAAAATAATTATCTTTTATTACATAAACTAATTACATAAACAAATGGAAATTAAAATATTGCAAAAGTTAATAATCATTATAATGTTAATGTTTGTTAAGAGTAAATAACTGTATACTGTACTAAAGTTTAAGAACAATGGTTATTATGAAGTGTTACTGAGGCAAATTTGATCACGCCACCAGAAGAAGCAGTTTATTTTTATCCCTTCATAGAAACTAGTTAGCATGTTGAGCTAAGCTACATCACAAATTCATCAAGTACATGCTGGTGTGTATACAAAGGCTAATGTTTAGGGGTTGAAATGGGCCAGAACTCCTGTTGGAACAGAATCCCAGACCAAATGGCGATCCAGCTGATATTTGAAAAGTCTAGCAGAATGTTTTTCTTGGAGAAAACTGCTCGTGGAACTGTTTGAAAGAGTAGCTCAAGAATATTTTTTGTAGCTGAACACAAACTAAGTTCTCCTTACAGCCCACAGAGCAACATGGGACCTGGTGTTACAAAGTGGCCCTACGCTTCAGGATTTAAAAGTATTGGCAAGTCTATTAATATGCACAAATGAACTAAGCTGGGAGCGTTAGTAGGTAGTTGGCATGAATCTCATCTGTCCTTGACATATATATGAAGTATGAAGAGTATGAAGCTAAAGCTTGTTTTCATTGCATGCTACCAGGACAACCCTGAAAAGCTTTTCATGTAATAATAACATAATAGCATGTTTCACGAATACGAATACCTTTATTAGTCCCACAATGGGGAAATTACAGTTAACAGAACACCCATCCAAGAAATACAACATAGACAAACACAAACAGGGGGGAC
>JASGAU010341074.1:0-23972 GCA_030220045.1 Australoheros facetus
AGAGAGAAGTTAGTCTATCTGTTGCTCTCTGTCTAATGTATTATTTAATTGTTTATTATTTGGCTGATCCACTGTTTATTAATTCATTTACTGGAGTTTATCTTTGAGTATTTGTCCTTTAGTCACGGAGTAAAAATAAATCCGTAACACTAGCTAAGATGCTGAAGTACCGCAAGCACAACTGCCCACTGTAACTGCTGATTATAGCACTATAGATGATACGTTAATCATATGGTTTTGCCTCTATAATCTCTTTGCATCACCCTCTGCATGAGACCGTAGGTGAGCTGAGCAGCTCCTTCAGTCAGAGACTGAAACATCCTCGCTGCAGGAAGGAGCGCTTTCGCAGGTCCTTCATCCCAACAGCAGTTAGACTGTACAACACATCATGATGTCTTGAGTCACTTGGACACTTTACCTCCTCTGCCATCACTTTATCCATACAGTCCAGATACATCTTATTTATTACACTCATCCATATAATGCATACCGTGTATGCTGTGTACTTACCGGCTACAAATGTATATAATGTTTTTTGATATCTGTGTGTATATGTACATGTGTGTATTGACATTGATATATATATTTTATGTATATAGTGCATAGTGTTTTTCTATTTTATTTTATTCTATTCTAAGTTCATTTGTTTTTACATTTTTCTCTGTACTGAGCTGCTGTAATGCGCAAATTTCCCCGTTGTGGGATCATTAAAGTTTTATCTTATCTATGCAATAAATCCCGGTGATGGAGGATACACCTGTAGGATTGTCTCCTATGTAAATGGTAAATGGACTAGTTCTTATATAGCGCTTTTCTACTCAGTCAGAGCACTCAAAGCGCTTAGACAATGTGTTATTGTTCCTCCATTTAGGCTCAGATTGCATTTCCGGTCACTGTGCTGTCAAACATCAAACAAACTTTTCTCAGATGTTAAACCTAAAGTAACGAGTCTGTTTGAAAATGTAAGAAGTAGAAAGTATAGATACTTGTGTAAAAATGTAGGGAGTAAAAATAAAAAGTAGTCAGAAAAATAAATACTCAAGTAAAGTACAGATACCTGAAAAATCTACTTGAGTACAGTAATGAAGTATTTGTACTTCATTACTTCCCACCTCTGATTAGCGAGAACAAATAAAACCCTTCCAGGTTCTCCAGCATCCAAAGGATAGTGCCAAGAAATTAGACTGCAAGTGATGCCATCCCTCCTTCCATCCGTCCCTCTTGTGCTTATCTGTGGCTGGGTTGCAGGTGCAGCAACCTAAGCAGAGAAATCCAGGCCTCCCTCTCCACAGCTACCTCCTCCAGCTTATTCAGGGGTGTTCCCCTGGATAAGCTGAGAGATGTAATCTCTCCACCATGTCCTTGGTCTGCTCCCGGGTCTCCTCCTCATAGGACACGCCTGGAACACCTCACCCAGTAGGAATCATAGTCAGATGCAAAAAACCACATCAATTGGCTCCTCTCAATGTGGAGGAGTAGTGGCTCTACTCTGAGTCTTCTCAGATAACTGCTCTCTTCACCCCCTGTAAGAGGTAGGGTAGCCACCCTTCAGATGAAGCTCATTTTTGCCGCTTGTATCAGCAATCTTGTTCTGTAGGTCACTACCCAAAGCTTGTGACCGTAGGTGATGGTGGGGGACTGTAAATCAACAGCTTTGCTTTTATGCTCAGCTCTCTCTTTACCACAACAGACCGGTGCAGAGTCCGCATCACTTAAACCGCAGCTCCAATCCATCTGTCAATCTCCCGCTCACCTCTCCCCTTATTCATGAACAAGACCCCGAGATACTTAAACTACTACACCTGGGGCAGGAACTTGTTCCTGACCTGGAGAGGGCACTCCTTTTCTGGCTGAGGACCAAGGCCTCAGACTTGGAGGTGCTGATTCTCAAACTCGCTACTTCACACTTGGCTGCGAACCACTCCAGTGCGAGCCGGAGGCCAACAGGACCACATCATCCTCAAAAAAGCAGAGATGAGATTCTGATTCCACCAAGGCAGAAGCCACTTGGCTACGCCTCGAAAATCTGTCCATAAAAATTATGAACAGAATCAGTGACAAAGGGCATCCCTGATGGACTCCAACATCCATGGAAAGGAGTCTGATTTAAGTAGTTACCCCTGATAGAAATGATGAAATGAGGAGACGGGGCCGGTTGCCTTGCTTCACTCCTCCTCTGCACGCTCTAAAGGATGTGGATACAGTTCTGCCAGGGTAACTTTGACATGACACCAGAAGACCCACCCACCTGCTGTTGAAATCTGTTTGTGAGGGGGAGACAATCAGAAGAACCTCTCCACTGCCACCTCCTCCAGCAGGTTGAGCAGGTCACCCATATGCCATAAAGTTATTGTAGAGACCTGGGTTCAAATCACCGTTTGCTGTGTCTTACCCCTGCTCTCTCTCTCCCAGCTTTGCTGTTCTAAAAAAGCCCAAAAATGTTTGAAGAAGGAAGCTGCGTTCAAACAGCATTGTTCAGATATGATTAACGGAGGTGCTACACCAAGTTAACATTTTAATCAATCCTCTATAAATGAAAGTAAAATAAATAAACACTTAAAATTCTCACATTTAAATATATGAATTGTGATCCTAAGAGTAAATTTTGATCTATGAGTTTTTTGCTGTTATTGATCTGGTCCGGTCATCAGTGTATAGGTGAGTGTCTTCCTGTTGACAGCTGCGTATTTTCCCGGTATTAAACTCTGAGTTGCTGACTAACAGTGGATCAATGTCTCAAAGGTTGATTTGTTGTTTAGCTGCTCTGCAGGACACTGACCTGAGGTCAGCTCAAACTACACACATCTGCCTGTCTGAACACTCACAGCTCTACCTGCTCGAGTAAGAACCAGTGCTTAATTTTATTATTATTATTTTATTATTATTATCGTGATGCAAATGTTCATTATTAAAGGAAATGTCTTATTTTAGAAATGTTGAAGCTCTTGCACTCAAAGTTGTAGTACTTGAAAATGTTTTGTTTTGAACTGTTACACACTTGAGACCCAAATGTGCTGACTTTGATGTTATCCCTTTGTTAAATATTGATATTTAAACAATATATTGTATTTTTGTTGATCCTGTCTGCTGATTTCAACAAGGGTTAAACAAATCGGCATGTGTGTCGACGTGTAAGACGTGACTCTGGTACTTTGTGCCATATGAGTTTAGGGACTTCGTGGTCATTTGCTGTCTCTGTGCTATTTAGTTGTGGCTAAACCAGTTGGCTAAAACAGCCAATGGTAGATCGCAGACTCAAGTTTGTACAAATGAGCAGTTGAAGGTTACAGAGGTGGAAGGAACCCTCGATTCTCTGTTTGTTTTATATCTGCATAGTATAAAAGATGGACAGACTAATAGATCAATTGTTATAGACAGGGCTCTGAAATTTTTGTATGGTTTACAACATTTTTGGTCATGAAAAAACAAGTTTCATGAAAAATTAAGATTAAGATGTCAATGAATTATCAGATCAAACATCCAGGGTACCAATACTTACGTGTGGTTCCTAGTTTCTCAGAGCAGAATGGGAGGCAGGGCCTTCAGCTGTCAGCTCCTGGTTTGGATTCATTGGACAGACACACTCTAATTTTAAGATTAGACTCAATATTTTTATTTTTGATAAAAGCTCATACTTAGGGCTGGATCAGGTGACCCTGAACCATCTCTTACTTATGTTACAGAATTTCCCACGATGCACTGAACATTTCTTCTCCACTCCTGTAAATTGGCTAGTATTTGTATGGCACTTTTCTTCTGTACTTGAGCACTCAAAGCACTTTATACAACATGCCTCATTCACACATTCACACAAGCACTTTTTTCTACAGCTAAGTGCTTTCTATCTAACATTCACACTTCGATGAACGCATCAGGACCAACTCAGGGTTCAGTATCTCACCCAAGGATAGTTTGGTATGCAGACTGGAACCTTCCAATTAGTAGATGACCTGCTCTACCTCCTGAGCCACAGCCATCTTTTCACTTCCCATGTACTTATACGCCACTGCTGCATGTCATGAAAATGCCTTCTGTTTTTTTCCTTGCCTCCCCGTGCCCTCCTTTTTCCTCTTCTATTTCCCCTCAGCCCCAACCAGTCGCAGCAGATGGCTGCCCCTCCCTGAGCCTGCTTCTGCTGGAGGGTTCTTCCTGTTTAGAGGAGTTTTTCCTTCCCACTGTCACCAAATGCTGCTCATACAGGGTTGTCTGATTGTTGGGGTTTTCTCTCTAATATTGTATGGGCTTTACCTTACAATATAAAGTGCCTTGAGGTGACTGTTGTTGTAAACTAGTGCTATATAAATACAGTTGCATTGAACTGAATTGTTTCTGTTCTTCTGTCGTAGACATTAAATTGGTGTAATGTTGAAACTACTGTATATTCTGTAATTTGACAAAAATCACACAGACAGACAAAAATCACGCTGAACAAAAAACATATTTTGGTATTAGATTTTGGCTTTTGGTTTCAGTTTCTAACAGACCTTAATCATGTTTTTAGGTGGTCAGGTAGAAAGTTTTCTCAGATTTGATTTTGTGGGGAATGAACCATCAGTCCCATCAGTAACAAAATTTTGGAGACATTGTTTTGGTTTTCTAAAAGAAATATCACGAACTACTGTGGAAAGCTGGCTCTGTAAGAGGAGCCAGACTGGATGCGCTGGGAGAGGTGGTGAAAAAATGCACACTTAAGATGTTAGAGGCCATCCTGAACAACTCTGATCACCCACTTTACAACTTCTGTATGGAACAAAAAAACATGAGTACTGGAAGACTCCTCTCTCTGTTGTAAAATGGAGAGATACAGAAACTCATTCATACCCACAGCCATCAGGCTTTTCAACTCTCATACAAATAGCAGATGTGCTATGTCAGATATAAATTTTGCTTTGGAAACAATAAAGTTATTCTTAGTTCATTCTTAATTATGGATCCAGTGACTTAGTGCCAGGTGTTGAGGGAATTTCCAGCTCTTATGGAATTATGCAGTGTTCATTGACTTTATTCTTCTTCTTAACAAGAGAAAATAAATGGACTGAGCTACAATAGCATAAGCTCACTTCTGATTGGTTTTCTTTCCAGGATGAGGACTCCTGATTGCTTGTTGGCTCTGGTGTTCCTGCCATTATTCTCTGTCGCCATCCCTCCAGACATCTGCAGTGCCAAACCCAAGGACCTCCCTCTGGAGCCATACTGCATCTACCGCAGCCCCGAGTCCCCCAAGGGTCCATTGCTGGAACCTGAGGCAATCCCTGAGTCCACCAACCCCCGAGTATGGGAACTGTCAAAGGCCAACGGACGCTTTGCTCTGTCACTGTACAAACAGCTGGCACTCAGCAAGACCCCCGAGTCCAACATCTTTATGTCCCCCATCAGCATCTCTACTGCGTTCGCCATGACAAAACTCGGAGCTTGCAACGAGACGCTGAAGCAGATCATGGAGGTCAAACACTGCATCATTGTGATCCTTTAATTATTTCTTTAGAAAGTCAGTCTCTCTCTTACATGGGTTTAAAAGGGTTTCTAAATGTTTTTGGACAATGAAACTTTATTTGTAATTTTGCCTCTGTTCACCACCAGAGTGGAGTTTAACCAAACAATCAAGATGTGATTGGCATGCGCCTTGAGGTGACTGTTGTGAGAGGTGCTATATAAATAAAATTGAATTGATTGTTAATAATAGGATTGTTATTAATGGGCTACGTACCACAGGCCTTTAAGGTGGCACTAAAAAAAAGTCGCTAATATGGGAGAAAGATATGTTCTTTCTTTCTAGTCCTTGTTAGTACTCTCACTGCGGCATTTTGGATCAGCTGAAGGCTTTTCAGGGAGTTATGTCTTTAAGACATTCCTGTAGTTTAACTAATTGATGTGTCATCTGATCATGGATAGATAAAGCTGGGTATCATGCAGTGGCGGTCCTAGCCTATTTAGTCATACTTTTGTTGGACCTCTTGAATTAAAACTGAAAATCTGCACTTCAATCATATCTTAATATTTTGATTGAAAATCCACTGTGGTGGGGTACACAGTCATCCATCCATCCATCCATTTTCTACCACTTATCTGGGGTTGGGTTGCGGGGCAGCAGCCTAAGCAGAGAAGCCCATAACTCCCTCTCCCCAGCCACCTCCTCCAATTCAGGCTGAGTAGTTTGACTGTCCTGTAGTTGGAGCACACCCTCTGGTACCCCTTCTTAAAGATGGGAACCACCAGTCTGCCAATCCAGAGGGATTGCCCCACATCTCCACGTGATGTTGCAGAGGTCCGTCAATCAGGAGAGCCTTCCAGAACTCGAGGCAAACCTCATCCCCCCCAGGGGCCCTGCCACCAAGGAGTTGCTTATCCACCTCAGTGACCAGCAATGGGAGAGTCACTGACACACCTTCCAACTGCCTGGCTATATTGTCTGTTAAAGCCAGCAGCACCCCATCAACACTATACACAATGTGAGCAGAGCACTGCTTTCCTCTCCTGAGGCGCCAACAGATTGCCAGAATCAGTTGAAGCCAACCAGAGCTCACTGAACTCCTCCCACACTGGAGTTTTTGTCTTGGCCACTGCCTGAGCTGCAGTCTGCTTGGCCTGCTAGTATGTGTCAGCCGCCTTCATTCAACCCCTGTACAGCTGCAGTGAGAGCTTGGTCTGCATTGCTAGCAATAAGTCTGACTAATTTCCGGTGGGTTTTGGATTCTGCCAGGGCTGTCCTTTGTCAGTGAGTCTGTTCATAATTTTTATGGACAGATTTTCTGGGCATAGCCAAGTCGTGGAAAGCTTCCACCTTGGTGACCTCACAATCTCATCGCTGTTTTTTGAGGATGATCTGTTCCTATTATTACCACCTATTATATCAGGTGGTGGCCTCTAGCTCGTACTGCAGCAGTATGTTAGTGATTAAGAATTAGCACCTCCAAGTCTGACGCCATGGCCCTGGAGGAGTTTAATTATCTCAGGATCTTGTTAACAAGTGAGGGAGAGGGAGTGGGAGATTGACAAACGGATTGGGGCTGTGGCAGCAGTGATGTGGACGCTGCTTCGGTCTGTTGTGGTGAAGAGACCGCCTAGTGTAAAAGCAAAGCTGTCAATTTACCACTTGATTATCGCCCTTACTCTCACCTGGTGTCACGAGTTTTGGGTAGTCACCGAAAGAACGAGATCGTGGATACGAGTGGAAGAAATGAGCTTCCTCCGAAGGGTGGCTGGCCTCTCCCTTAGAAGAGGAGTGCTGTCATTAGAAAGGGGTTCAGAGTAGAGCCCCCTACTCCTCCACATCAAAAGGAGCCAGTTGAGTTGGTTTGGACATCTGACTGCCTCCTGGGCACCTCTTGAGTGAGGTGTTCCAGGCATGTCTTACCAGGAGGAGGCCCCGGGGCCGACCCAGAACATGCTGGCCTGAGAATGCTTTGGTGTTCCTCGTGAATAAGCTGGAGGAGGTGGCTGGGGAGACAGACGTCTGCATTTCTCTGCTTAGGCTGCTGTCCCAGTAAGTGGAAGAAACTGGATGGATGGACAGACAAATAGATTAATTTGTGTGTATATATTTACGTGAATTGACTTTTAAATCAGACACTTTAATATACATTTTATTTGTTCATTATAAAAAAATCAAATGGACTGCTACTTACATTGTGCTTTTCCACTCAATTTGAGCACTCAAAGCACTTTCTCACGACAAGCCTCATTCACCCATTCACACAAGGGATTTTTTGATGCCTAAGCACTGTCAATGTTTTTTAACCCTTAGATGCATAAGTGGGGTCAAAAATGACCCTGAGGGTTATTATTCTTCAAAATCTCTGAAATTAAAAGTTTTTACACTTCCATATTCCAGGTATTCCACATAAAACATGTTTGTGACTTGAGGCCATTTGAATTTTTTAAAATGTTTTTATACATTTTAAGAAATTGCAGTTTTTGTGTCACTACCCCAGTTTTTCATAAGCGGGGTCAAAAATGACCCTAAGCATTTCCTACAGAATCTCAAGGGTTTGCGTTGGGAATTTTCGATTCTTACCAACTGTGACTGTCAGGATACATTTTCTGTCCCACTTACACATCTGATGCCAGCAGTCTCACCACCAGGAGGTCAGTTTGACACAGCAGCATACATGTAAGTATTATCTTCATTTAGCAACTCCATAACTTTGACATAACCCAATGTACAAGGCCACAATGTCAATTGGACATATTCGCCATTTGCTACGCTTTGATGACAAGAGGACCAGAGCCTCCTGACTGGAAACAGACAACATGACAGCCTTCGGCTACATATGGGACCTTTTTCTGGTCAACTGCAGGCAGAAATTCATCCCCAGTGATTGTGTTACAGTGGACGAACAACTTGTACAGTTTTGAGGGAGGACCAAGCTTTTGAAGTATATGCCAAGCAAGCCTGCCAAGTACGGCATAAAGATATTCTGGTTTTGTGATTCACGCACCCCTTATGCAATTGATGGAATTGTGTATACAGGGAGACAACCAGGTGAAGAAGTCCAGAAGAATCTAGGGGAAAAACACTGTCCGTCAGTTGTGCAGTGGATTCAGACACACAGGTCGCAACATCACCACAGACAGCTTCTTCACCAGTGTGCCTCTTGCAGAGCATCTCCTGGAGAAGGGTCTGACTATTGTGGGAACGTTACGACAGAACAAGCCAGACATCCCTCCAGTGATGAAGGCTTCCAAGTCCAGGGAGGTCCACAGCACTGAATTTGGGTTCAATGGCAGCATGGCCATGATCAGCTATGTCAGAAAAAAGGGAAAGGCTGTTCTGCTTCTCAGCACAATGCACCACAGCAAGATGGTGGACGAAAACAGCCAAAAGAAAAAAACAGAAGTAATCCTCTTCTAGAACCAGACCGAAGGAGGTGTAGATACTGTTGACCAGATGGTTGGCAACTACACCTGCAACCACCAGACAGAGAGGTGGCCCATGGTGGGTACGACATGATTGATATAGCCACTCTAAACACCTACTCATTTTTCAGAGCTCAGCACCCTGAATTTTCCACAGGTATCACCAACGCACGGCGACATTTCCTCACAGAGCTCTCAAAGGAGCTTGTGGCTCCTCACATGAAAAGCGCACTGGAAGGAACCACCCTGAACCTACCAACCTACATCGACGAAGCAATGGGAAGGTGTGGAGTGAGAAAAGCTGCCAACCAGCAACAGGAGAGAGGCACAGAGGGCCAACAAAAGAGAAACAGGTGCCAGATGTGTCCAAGAATCAAAGATCGCAAAACCACCAATTGGTGTTGGAAATGCAGTACCCCAGTGTGCGATGGTCACAGCCAAAAGCAAATAGTTTCTGACAACTGCACACAGTGAATAGAGAAAGGACGTTTGTGTAGGCACATGTGAGTGGGCAGTGTTCTGGTCTTATATGTGTTCATTCTCTTTTTTGGCCTCCAGGTAGATGGACATACTAACAATAGTTTTGGAAGATTTTTGATGTTATTTCTTGTGAAAAAATGTTATAAAAAGTTATAAATAAGCATGTTATATGTAAAATCAGTCTTTTGTTGACCCAAATATAATAAATATAATCACCTTTAACCAAAATGAAAGAGATTTTTTAAATTCGTTGCAAAAACTCATTGACTCTAATTGGGGTCAGTTTTGACCACACTCATCGAAGAGTGAAGGTACTGGTCGTTCATGCATCCAAGGGTTAACGTTCACAAGCTCACACGCCAATGGAATCATTGGGTTCAGTATTCAAGTCAGGGTTCAGTATCTTACCCAAGGACACTTCAGCATGCAGGCTGGAGGAGCTAGGGACTGAACCACCAACTTTCTGATTAGTAGATGATCCAGCTACTGCCTGAGCCACAGCCTCCACAGTTTTGTAGCTCAAAATAAACCTTTTTTTCCTGCAGGTGTTTGAGTTTAATACCATCAAAGAAAAGACATCAGATCAAGTCCATTTCTTCTTCGCCAAACTCAACTGCCGTCTGTACAGAAAGAAGGGCGAGACCACCGAATTAATATCTGCCAACCAACTGTTTGGAGACGAATCGTTTGTCTTCAACGAGACGTACCAGAACATTAGCGAGACTGTGTATGGAGCCAAACTGCTGCATCTCAACTTCAAGGTAATAATGAAAAGATCTCAATTTAAAACAGCTCTTGAACTGTTTTAAATATCAGGAAGATAAAACAATATTATTAGGCTTATTAGAAAGAGACAGAAACTGGTTAAAACTTTATTTAAAACCTGTCAAAGAACAAGAGTAAATATGCTAAGTGATGCATAAATAGATAAAACATGAGTTCCACAATAAATTACTTAAAAATGAATCAAAAAGTAAAATAATTTGATTAATAAAAAGAAGATATAACCACAGGATGTCAATGTGGGGAGATACTCTAAAAAATTAAGTCAATGACAATTGAATTCTTAAGTAAATTTCAGGAAGTGCCAGTTCATGTATTTTTCTCTTCCCTGCATTGCTGTTATCTCTATTATGTTTGTCTATAACCATTTTTATTTAGAGGCTTTTTTCAGTGTTTTTCCTCACTTTTTCCTTGGATGCAGATGACATCTATACTTGTCCAATGAATCCAAGAATTTGGATTCTTCTGCTACAAGATGGACTGCAGCAAAATTAAAGCAGTTTTATTAGACAGGAATTATCTTTGTGTGTGCGGTTTTAAAGGTAGTGAACCTTCAGAAATTTACACTATGACTGTGATCTGGATGATTTTGAAACTCAGGAAAGTCAGGCTTACAAAAACTTTTGTTTTGTGTTGTGAGTGGTGCAGAACAACAATGGCCTCTTTCACTGTATTCTACATGTTGCGCCTTTAAATAACATTGAAATCCAGTGTTCCCAAAATCTGTACAAGGGAGGCAGAGACTGCAAATTTAGCATGGCTCACAAAAAGGACATTTATTTGTCTGACACCAGTTACACTAATAACCTTGGTTCTGTGGTGCAGGACAACCCTGAGAAGGCCCGGGTCACCATCAACAACTGGATTTCCAATAAGACAGAGAACCGGATTCAGGACACACTGCCGCTTGGGTCGCTGGACTCCACCACAATCCTGGTGCTTGTCAACACCATCTTCTTCAAGGTACATGAATGCCAAATACTGCTCAGCGCTGAGAACCTAAAATTAGCGTTCACACCTATCCCAGCTGTTATAGGGTGAGAGGCAGGGTACACCTGGACAGGTCGCCAACCTGTCGCAGGGTTAACACAGAGAGAAAGACAACTATTCACACTCACGTTCACACCTATGGGCAATTTAGAATCACCAGTTAACCTAACCCCACTGACTACATGTCTTTGGACTGTGGGAGGAAACCAGAGTACCCGGAGAGAACCCACGCAGACACCATGGCACTGTGCCGCCCCATCCTGGAACAACATACAAAAATCCTCAGAAACTTTGTATTTTAAAAATACAGTGTAATTTTACAGCAGCACATTGATGTAGTGCTTAAAACTGTCGCCTCTTCAAATGTGCTAAGCAGCAGGAGCCTTTCTGTATGAAGTTGGCATGTTGTGCCTGTGTGGGTTTCCCCTGGTACTCTGACAGTCTCTCCATAGACATGCAGGCCCTCAAAGTACAGGGGGTGGGTCAAAATTGGTGCTTTTTGCCTTATTTTTTGTTTAGAATTTTTGAGCCCTCTTAATTTCAGCGCAGGAGCTAGCCGCATATATTTTCAGGACTGAAAAACACCTTTAAGCACTGCAACAAAATCAGTTTCACACACAATTTTATAACTCCAGCTGTCAAATCTAAATCAAAAATCTTGTTTTTTGTCAGCATGATTGCTTTCTATAACCAAGTCTTAGCATCAATGAATGATTCCATAGTTTAAATAGCAAAACTGCATCACTTATTCGTCTGTGATGTAGAACAGAAACAGGCAATGGTACCCTGCATGTGTCCTGATAATTCACTGGTGAAAACGTCAAAAAAGTGCATTTTTGATAAACGTTTAAGCTCATATCACCATGTGTGATTCATGGCTGTAGCTCCCTTGTAGCTACATTGTGAAACAGTGCTCATCTTCTAGCTCTGATTCCTTCTGTGTCAAAATCATTTTCTCATATTTTAAACACTCTGCAAATGTTAAATTTGAGATTCACTTGATAACTGTGATACTAATGAATAAGAGACCAGCATTTATGTTTGGCATATACATGTAGAAGAGGACTCACCTGGAAAATGTTCATATTATGAAGGTAAAATTTTGTGTGGATTACAGGTATGCTAAAATTCTTGTTTAAAAAAAAAGCTGCTGCGTCTAAAGCGGTCAGCTGTGAGGCAGCTATCATTTAAATTTGATTTTTGTTCTTCTGAACTGAAGATTTTACAAGGCTTCATTAAATATGCTACAGTTATTACAAAAGCAGCTGGTTCATTCTGAGAGGGTCAGCTGGGAACATTTTATATGAATTGGCTCAACAGGGAGCTTACAGTGCATAAGAAATATAAAGCTGTAGATCACCTGCATATAAAAATAATCTGTGATAACTGCAGGAGGCTCAGTCGATGGCCATGCTGCTGTGTGCCACAAGAGTGAAGAATGATAAATTCCCGTTTATGGTTGGATGTCCGTGTGACTTCCCACTGACCGACCACACTTTGTGCCTCTTAGGGTCAGTGGAAGAACAAGTTTGATCAAGACAACGTGTTCGTCGCAGACTTCCACCTCAGTGCGGGTCACACCTGCTCGGTCAACATGATGTACCAGGAGACCAAGTTCAGGTACAACTACTTCCCCGATGAGCACGTGCAGCTGCTGGAGATGCCATATCGTGGAGATGAAATCACCATGGTCATCATTCTGCCAAGCAGAGGCACTCCACTCAGTAAGGTAACCTTGACTAGCAGGTCCATTCTTCAGTTTTTTTCCAGCTCATGTTGTCTGTGTTTAATTATCGTTTTATTGTTCTAAAGTCCTTTTAAAAAATCACAGCCATAACATTTTCTGCCCCTTTTAAATAAAGTGAAAAAGAGCAATTAAACCAGATGGTAAGGATAGCAGTTTAAAAATCTAAAATTAATTCTAAATTAATTTTTGTAAAGTTACATTCAGCACCATCAGACCTGCACGGCTGCTGCTAATATTTTTTTAGGAATATTTTGGCTTTTTTTACATACAGGAAAACAGGGAGAGAGAGAGGATGGGGAAAGACAAATGGCTTCAGATCAGAATCAAACTAAGGCCCCTGCTGCTTTTTTAAAATTTATATATATACTGCTGTTACTTATTTTAAAGGCTAATCATGATCATAATCATTATCAGTATTACATTCCTCTATGATCCATTTAACTGTGAAAAAAGGCTTTTTTGCAGATATGCGGAGATTTAACAGCGTCACATGTTAACTGGTGCATATTGCTGCTGCACTTCACCTCTCTGTTTGTGTGCTGAGGTGGAGGAGAGTCTGGACCTGACAAAACTGAACAGCTGGTTGGATCAGATGAAGGAAATGTCCGTCTCTGTCAACATCCCCCGCTTCAAGGTGGAGGACAGCTTCAGCTTGAAGGAGAAGCTACAGGCCATGGGGCTGACTGACCTGTTCAGCTCTGAGAAGGCCAGCTTGCCAGGTGCTTAAACCTGAACTTTTGATCTCAATCCAGAGTCCACAAAAAATGGATTAAATATGAATTTTAGTAATACTTTTTCATTAAATTGTTATATAATCAAGTGTAATGAGATAAAGATTATGTCATTATATTTGGTCAGTCTGGACACATTTTTTCATATGTTTTTCAAACAGCCTGAATTCATAATTATTTAAAGTAAGCTTTGATTGTTTTAACCACTGCACACCAATAGGCCAAACTGTATTATTTACTGAAGATTCATGTCAGTTAAATCATGAAAAGTTTTGATGCAAACATAAATATAAAGCAGCATCTTGTGTTTTTTGATGGGTTTTAGCAGGATTCCAGTTATCTGCATTTTGATGACTGAAGGGAGGCAGAAAAAGTCAGCTTGACCCACTTTTGGTTTACATTATGGTAGTTATAATTAATAGATAAGAACAATGAAATATCACTAATAAATATTAAGACTAAGACACAAATTCCCTTCTGTGTGTTTCAGGGATGCTGGAGGACAGCAGTGACGGCCTCTATATCTCAGATGCCTACCATAAAGCCTTCCTGGAGGTCAGTCAAACACTGTTAACATCACTTAGAACTGCCAACCGATTGTTTTACAGATGACCCCCCCCCCCGGTTCTGCTGGAGGTTTCTTCCTGTTAAAAGGGAGTTTTTCCTTCACACTGTCACCAAGTGCTGCTCATAGGGGGTCATTTTTTGGATTGTTGGGTTTCGTCTGTAATTATTGTAGAGTCTTTATAATATAAAGCACCTTGAGGCGACTTGAGGCGACTGTTGTGATTTGGCACTATATAAATAGAAAAACTGAATTGAAACTGAACTGAATCCCACAAAGATCACTGAAATAACTTGAAACTGATAAAAGTAATAATTAAAAAAAACTGATGAAAATCAGGCATTGATTTTGAATTACGGTTCAGCAGAATTAGTTTACAAACTAATGAAACTGGCCTGGACAAAAATGATGGTACCACAGGGTCAGGTGGTCAACAGATGTGTCCTGTAATTAGCATCACAGGTGTCTTGTAATCAGTCAGTCTGCCTGTTTAAAGGGCGTCATCACTGTGCTGTTTGGTATCATGTTGGACCACAGAACGCTAAGGAGAGAGCTGTCTCAGGAGACGAGAGAGACATTTATTGACAGGACTGTTAAAAGTAAAGGCTACAACACCCTCCCCGAGCAGCTTGATGTTCCTGTGGCTACAGCTTCACGTGTTATTCCGAAGTTTCAGATCCACAGGACTGGAGCCAACCTCCCTGGACGTGGCTGCAAGAGGAAAACTGATGACAAATTGAAGAGACAAAGAATACAAATGGAAACCAAAGAGCCCAGAACAACTTCCAAAGAGATCAGAGGTCAAGGAACATCAGTGTCAGATCGCTCCATGTGTCACTGAGCCAAAGTGGATTTAATGGAGACGATTGAGGAGGACACCACTGTCAGATTTTCACGAGTTAATTTTCAGTACATTTTTATTTATTACTTTTGTCATTTTCAAGTTATTTCAGTGACCACTGATCCTTTAAGAGAAGGGTACCAGCTATTCAAACATGTAACTGAGTGTGCGGCGCTCTTTGGTTTCTCAAATGTGATGGCTACGAACATTTATATTTACAGCCTATGATCAGAACCGAGCGGTGGGGTGGGGTGGGGGNATACTTTTTTAATAAGTGATCATATTTGAGTGCTTCTTTTTTCCCCCATTTTAAATGTTTTTTTCCAGACATTTTTTTTTAAACGTGAAAAAATAGTTTTCAGATACACATTGTTTTTGAACATTTAATTTTTAAATGATTTTTATGGATTTTGGGGTATTTTTTAAGTAATTTTTTTGCCTATTTTTTTGTTTAGTATGAAAACATAAGCTTCTAAATCCATATTGGTATCCTGAAAGTTGCGACAAATTCTGAGCTACATTTATACAAGTGCAGCTCTCACAGGTCTTAATTTTAGTTAATAAGCAACATGCTTCATATTTAAATAAACTGTGAGCTCAGCCCTGCAGTGTGGTGATTCTAAACACTGTTTGCTGGTTTGTAGGTGAATGAGGAGGGCAGCGAGGCCGCAGCAGCCAGCGCCGTGGTTGCCGTTGGACGATCAATCAGTCTGCACAGGCAGGTTTTTCTGGCCGATCGGCCTTTTCTGCTGCTCATCAGAGAGTCGACCATCAACACGCTGCTGTTCACGGGCCGCGTGGCTGATCCCTGCAACCAATAAAAACCAGCAGATGTGATCACTGTCAAAGCTGCTTTATTTAAAATTGCAAATACAAAATGATTTATAAATGTACTGTACTGAGATTTTTAAAAACTTTTAGCTAATTTCATTTTAAATATTATAATTATAAGTAATGGGAATTACTTAGTTATTCTATTAGTATTACCTATAATAACTGGTATTTATTTAACTTCTGGGCAATGGGCAGCATGGTGGTGCAGTGGTTAGCATTGTTGCTTCACAGCAAGACGGTCCTGGGTTCAAATCCAGTCTCTGTGTCAGCCGGGATAGGCTCCCGTGACCCTGAACAGGATAAGCTGATGGATGAGCCGATTCTCCGTTACTACTGGCTAACAATTTCCAATGTTTTTTATGATTACTTTCATTAGCCATTTGGCTGAATCAGCAGTCAGCTGTTTGAGTTCTACCACAAACTTTCTACTAAAATCAGTAACTAAGAGATTTGAACTAAAACAAGGTAAATCATTGCCTCCATCATAACTGCAGACTGGACATTTGTAGTGGGGACAATGGGCTTCATTCACCAGTGCTGGCACAGAAATGTTCTTACTGAGCAAAAAAATAAGCACACACACAAAATTACCATTGGATTTATTACATTGGTTTGAATGTGAATTTGAAGAATAAGAAACACTTTCAAATCATTTTCAAGTCATTCTAAATCCACAGATTCGTGCTCGCGTGTTTACCTCGAGGTGTGCGGTGCTTTGGGTTTCCCCCTTATTTTCCAAGAGGTCACCACAGCAGATGGATCCCATATTTCGTATGGAACAGATATGCCAAATGTCCTTCCGGACTCAACCTTCCCATTTATCCAGGCTCGGCACCGGTGTTGTGCCAAAAAGTCATTTCTGGTATTTCACAAATGATATCAAGTCATTTTGAGCCAAATGTGTTTCAGGACAGATCTGGCCAAGAGGGCGGCAGAAATTGCATCAAATATAACATAACAGTTCTATAAAGATATTCTATGTGGCCATTGATTATAATGTAAATACAATAACACAGAGTCATAAAGATGCTTGTAAAACAGGTCATTTATTTATTTATTTTATATATAAGCCCTTCATAAATCCTGCTGACTACAGTGTATCAATAAAAACAAAGGCATTACATACAGAAAACAGAAATATCAGATTCACCTTTTGGCACAACACCCAGCACTAGGAGTACACTAGTTTATGACCCCCTGACACTGGGTTCGTCTCTCCTCCCGGGCCCAAACCTGCGATCTTTCACGGGTGGTGGAGGAAGGAGGAGAAAAAAGGAGAAGTTTGACTGAAGAAGCACGAGGAGGCGGCCAGAAAAGTGTTTCCACAGGAGCGACGATGATCTAAGTAAGTAAACGGTGCTATGGGGGTGCTGAATGTTGTGCCCCCTGAAACACTCGCTGTGGATCAAGATAAAGATGAAAATGAATTCAATGTGAAAAAAGACCTTGTGGAGAACAAGGACCAGCCGTGGGGCCTGTCAGCCCCAAAACTCAGAAAAATGAAAAAAAAAAACCTCTGGATTCCCACGACTAAAAAAAAAGTGTTTTAGTCGGAGATTCTCCAGCAGCTCCAGGACAGCGGAAACACTGCAGACTGTGAGTGATGACATCCAGCAGGACCTGTTTTAATGAAAGATAATAAAACATCTGTAGGAATGTGTCAAAGGCTCCACCTTTCAGTATTTTGTGTTAACCTTGTTATTCTGAGCAGTTTGGCTTATTGTGTTTTAGAACTCCAAATAAAAAAAAAAAAAAAAATAGAAGTAGCAGTTGCAGTATTCGCTTTAAAGATGTTTGGATTGCATTTTCAGAGCGGCTCTGAGGTACGGCGGGTCACTTAATGATCAGAAGGTTGGTGGTTCAATCCCTGGCTGCTCCAGTCAGTGTGCCAAAGTGTCTTTGGGCAAGATACTGAACCCCGAGCCGCCCTCTGATTCATCTGAATGTCGATGTTAGAAAGCACTTAGAGGGGAAAAAAAAAAGTGTGTGTGAATGAATTGTTGCTCTGAGTAGAAAAGTCTCTTCACCATTTTCTGAGCCAGCCTGACAGACGGTTTGAGGCACTAATAAATGTGTTCAGAGTACAAATTCAGGTAGGAAAAAATGGACGATTTCCACATTTGTGCATGAGACGTTCATGTGCATGGTTCATGCATAAACACAGAGGCGAGTCGCTGCCATTTGTCACTTAAAGTGCTTTATTTCCATTGAAGGAGATGCAACCTGTGAGTGATCTAGTGGTCATAGTGAAAGAAGCATCTTCACATTTTTCTAAACTAATTGACCTTTGGCCTCACATCCCCCACCCTCCACCAACATGGTTTAGCAATAGACATGCAACATAAAAGATGTTCACATAAAACCTTTCAGGTTTATCTACTACAGAACTTAAGTATTTCCTCTTTTTTAAAAAAAATTAAGTACAGTATTAAAAGTTAATTTACTATCTTAAACTTGTTTTCTTTGACTTATTTTCTGCTTTGATATATTAGGATATACTCTGAGGAATCAACATTAAAGAGTTAAGTGAATATAGTTAAATGATCTGATTTATGGTAGGCATGTTGTGGTCAATGTTACTGGAAATTCATATACCAAACACTGGATTCACACAGGGGGGGGTAAAAAAAAAAAAAAAGCGGTTTCAGACTGAAGCTAAAGAAACTTGAACCAAAGTTTGGCATTTTGTTGTAAAGCAAATCACCGGAGCTTTGACTGACTCAGACACATGAGGAGGTTCAGCTGTTTCACAGTTTGAAGATGAAAATGGACGTGAACTAAAATGAGAAATCACAGAGGAGGGAAAGTCAGATCTGGGGTGTCTGTTTAACGCAAACATGGCTGAAGTAGCATTTACTGCTGCCTGACTCGTTCCTGAGTGGCACGTGTTGTTGGAGGATAACGGCTGAAAGACTTGTGAGACGCCTGTCATTGGACAGGTGATGTCTAACCAGCGGGCAGAGCGTTACCCTGTGCTGAGCTCACAGCAGTGTCATTTCAACAAAGGTTAAGAAGTTAAGCGATGGCTGCGTTACTGCACAGGTGAGTGTTCAAAATGCCTGCTGGTTCGATTTAGCACTTTTCCTCTTACATTTCAGCGTTTAACAAGTTTTTCTTAATATTTTTGCCTATAAAAATCTGTGAGCTCTGGAGCAGAATATAGACAGAAATCTGTCACATTTTAAACTATTCAGCAGCTCAGAGCCAACTTTTCCTTCTTTTGATTTCTCAGGTAGGACCACACTGAACCAGACTGGAGCAGCAGTCCATAAAAGCAGCTTGTTATCGAGTGTAACTTGAAAGGATGCGTTGCTCAGTGAAAACACGAAGTCCTTCCTGCACCTCAGTGCAGAGAGGAGAAAACAAGTAAAACAATGTGAAACAGAAAAGAAGGCGGATCTGTTTGTTTTTGGGCAAAAACTCTAAGTTCATGTCTTCATGCTGGAACTGGGCAACATGTCCAACCTCGATCTTTTTTTTGTGTGTCAAAAATGTCTCTTGGAGGTGTTTTCCATGATCACTGCTCAATCATTTTTCCATACATTGAATAATTCTTGAGCCATTTAAAGCAGAAACAACCACAATTAACTGGATTTCTTTAGGAAAAGATGGCGGGGCTGAATCCTGACTTCTGCAGAAAATATTACTAAAGCTGAACAACTGTTTTAGGCCAAGTATGCTTTCTACTCTTGGACTTTGCCAGAACTTTGAATCAGTTCAGTTTATTTATGAAACTGAAATTATTGGTTAAATATAGTGAGTCCAGTGAGTGCTAATAACAGGATTATACTCGTGGACATCACAGATGAGTAATTAAACTTTTATTCAGTTCTGCTAGCAGTCATCCTGAAGGATGCACGTGTAATCACTGCACTGTAGTGTCGTGCCTCGTGGACAAGTCCACACAGCCACGTAAATCTGGAGCGCACACACACACACACACACACTCTGACTCAAGCAGACCTTTGCATGCAGGCAGCGAAAGCAGGGAAGGATCAGTCGATCAGCACGGTGGGTGGGATTAATGTTATCAAGCTGTTGTCAGTCTGAGCAGAGCTTGAATTTCAGCACACCCAGGGCCCCGCTACAGAATGACAAATGGAGGAAGATGCTGAGCTTGTTACGTAACTTCGTTCTCTGCAAAACAATTTTATAGGCATGGCTGCTCATCACTGTGGACTCTGTTAGCGTGCACCAAAGTTAACAAGCCTGTCCAAATAGTCTTTTTATATGAATCATAACAGAATGAGTCTATCCATCAGGGTTTTGACAAAAATAGCAGGGTTTCATTTACTCAAGCATAAGAGACATTTTTGTTGGTCAATGGCCAGAAACAGCAATACAACGCATAAACTTCTATCTAAGGTAAAACAGCCTCAGCCTGCGTGACCAAATATATGCAGATCTTGCTTACATAATGTTGTTACCACCAAAAGGCAGGAAATCCTGTAATTTTAGTACATGTTCAAATACAGGAAGAAACAGTGGCCAACACAAACAACTTCCAGCTTCTTAAGACAAATTTATCATCGTAATAACTCAGACATCAGAAACCAGCAGCACCAGTTTTTTTTCTAAATTCTTAGCACTTCATTACATCAGACACTCCAGAAGTGAGATTTACACACTGAAAGTAAACAGAGTGCACCTTCTTCTGCAGGGATCAGCTGTTAGTGACGATCAGCCACACGCTGTAGCGAACGACACCAACGTTAGCTTGCTAATAAAACTACAACACGATCAGTACATCTGACCTCAATAATAATGATGTAGGAAGGTTGGAAATGACAAAAATACACAAATATATAGTAAACTATTAAAGCTGGTTGTGCTGTCTGTTGCTAGACGCTGGAAACTTCCCATCATTCACTGTGTGCTGCTGCCCTCCACCACCCCAACCACCACCTGCAGGCCCCTGGGAGAAGCTCATTCATCAGTCCCCGATGTCGTATATACTATATTTAATATAAGATATACTTTATTTAGCCCATATCTGGCAAATCCTTTCACACTAATTTGCAGCGAGTGATGAGCCTAGTTCATCTGCATTCTGCTGCTGGAATAAATCATTTCAAACACGGCTGCATGAATTCTTCTGTTCAAACCAAGTCACACCGAAATCTAACAGATCGACTGGAGTTGAAATTTTGCATTTGCCTCCCTTTTTGAAATGAGTCATTCTGACAGGCTGAGACGGCCCACAGCTAGTACTGAACAGTTTATAATTAAACAAACTACTGATTTTAATCTGTTTAAAGCATTATGAAATAGCATGATGAAATACTAAATACCTTTCAGAGGTAATCACCCATCAGGTGATTAAGGTCAACTTTAGAGTTCCTTTATAAATCAGCAGCTAAAATCATTTGATTGTCACTTTATGAAAATATGAAATAAGGCAAAGCAGTTTAAAACTCCCTGCATGGCCTAAAACATTGAATATTTCCTGCACAAGTTTCTGTGTTCAGCCCCTTCTGGTTAGTTCTAAATTTGAGATTTCTATCAAAAAACCTGCTGAAAGTTATTTTCTAGTCCGACAGAAGAGACAAAAATGAATCATCTGTTGGAGGCAAGATCACCACATAATCATACACGGACCCAAACTGTGGCAGTCCTGCGCCTTCTGAGGAAAGAGGTCTTGAGGTCATCTCGTTTACTCATTTTTGTTCCATATTGCCCAGTCTTGGTTTGTCCTCCTCTACGCTGACTCACAAAGATGCCTTACCTGCTGCTTCTGTGTTTACTTACAGCTGAGTTTGATTTCTGCAGCGTGCATATTGCACTGAGGTCTAGCTGTTAGCGTACTGCTACGTGGGAACGGTAAACATCCAATTCTCTGAAGAAAAGAAAAGAGTCTGTATACCTGATATCCTGGTTTAGCCTGAAGTGTGAGCCTAGCGGCAGTGGCTGCAGTGGGATCTGGGACAAAATCTCGAATCACTCGAGTGAGGACAGAGCCGCTGGCTTCACTTGCATAAAAAAAATTGACCATCCACTGAGAATCGGATTCACAGTTCTGTAGAAGAAAACAGTAACAGCCGATCTGTGTGCTACCTGCCTACTCCTAGCTTGTTTACATTAATCATATTCAAAAAAAGCATCTTAGTAGTTTAAATACATTTGTCTTATAATATGTGTACATTTGTCATTGTTCTGTTACAAAAAGTTTTTGACCTTCTCGTTCTCCCTCAGTGACAAGAGGTGAAGCTGATTTGGCGTTCTGAGAGGCCGACGTAGCCACGCCATCTTTCCTTTGGTTGCCAGATAGTCTGACCTGCTGCCGCCTTCCAGCAGGTCAACTTTGACCACAGGAGGATGTTTTTTTTTTAGTCCAGCTCCACGGCCTGGCCACTACATCCATCTGGTCTAACAGGGTTTGGCTCCTTGTCCAATCAGTGTCTGCCCAGATCTAAACCATCTGTTGTCAGTGATGCATTATCTCTACTGCACTCTGTACACAAGCAGAGGTCAGGTCAGCATATATTCGGTTTATGTATTCAAATGTATATTTTGCTGTCCACCATTCTATGTGAAAAACTGATTAGCTCACAACTTAATATTTAAACACTGCCCTGACCTCTGGAGTAGCAACTTGAGGCTGAGTCCAAAAGCAAGGCAATCCTCATAGACTGCCCAACAAACACACAATGCCCAACTATAACGATGAAATTTACATGTTGACCAAATTAGATCTTTTCCCTTTTCCTAACTCTTTGTGGTGAGAGTTTTTTTTGATAACTCTGTTTGGCTGAGGCTTAAAGTTTTAGGGGGCATAGCTGCTTTGACTGGCATGCTGACTAACTAGAGTCAGTTAACTGAACCTCTCTACCGTGTTTCACTTGTTCTTCACGTTCAGTTTGAGTTTTAGGTTGGCTTGTTGTCAAGTGCAGTAGATTCAATGCATCATTAACTGCCACACAAGATACTGATCAGGCCTTTCCACTGTCTTGTTCTCCTCGAACAACAAGCCGTCTTCCATCACACCCGTTGTCAGAGCAAGAAAGTGTCCGAGAAAAACCAAAGAAAAACAATAAATACATGTTTGTTTATAAAAATATCTGAGAAAAGTGACTGAGATCTCTGTGTGAGTGGAGCAGAGTGCTTCCTGGTGGCGCTGTGCTGCAGCGGTATTGCGTATTGATGAGAGGTAATTGAGCTGTGTAGCTTATCTGAGGCTGGACAATGTCCAGGTTTCCTGCTGTGAGTTTGTTGGTGGTCAAGTCTGATCTACAAGACGCTGTAGAAACTGAGTTCAACTGCCACAATAACCAAACACTATTCTAAGGAAGTTATATTCATTTCAGAGACAATTTAATGAGCCCAGTGTGATTGGAGTTCCCGCAGACATTTTTCCATTTTGGCTGCATGAAGCATGACGAGCAAAGAGAGTCACACTCCAGCCTGAGGACACATCGGTGTCATTATCTGCTGATGCCTGCAGTTCTGGACCAGCCATGTCCATCCAGGGAAGTGCAACGCTGGTGGGGCTGTCCACATTTGATTCCCATCAGCAGTTTGTGTGTCAGTTTTCATGTGACCCAACACATGCACGCCAGTCACATGTTCAGGTTTTATTCTCTCTATATTAGTGCATCTCAAAAAATTAAAATTTTATATACTTTTATATTTTTATTTCATATTAATTTTGCAATTTAATTCAAAAAGTTAGATTTTCACATTCTATATGCATTATGTCTGAAATCTTTCAAGCATTTTTTGAAGATGATTTATAGTTCAATAAAATCAGAAATGCAATATCTTAAATTATGAGAATATTTGAGATACTGCATTAAGATATTATTATGAGGATGATTATGAGGTAGGGCTGCAACGATTCATCGACGTAATTGATGACGTCGACTACAAAAATTTGTCGACGTAGAATTTCATCGTCGAAGCGTCGTACTTTTAAACCCTTCCATCTATTTTGTTCCGCTTATCGTGTGATTTTGTAATTGCAATACACTACAGGAAGATATGGGGGCAGTATTGCCTCCATTGTCTGCCAGCAACAACAATACCAACGAAGAAGAAAGTAACAGAAAAGCGTAACGCTAGTGGAACAGAGAGGAGGGTGGAGAAAATTAAAGAAAATGGAGACAGACTGTCAAAGGTGTGGGAGCATTTGACAGAAAACAAAAATAA
>JASGAU010341075.1:0-14370 GCA_030220045.1 Australoheros facetus
TACCATATATGGTAGCAAGTATCCTGTAGAATGTACATGTGTAACAGAGTGTAAATGAGACACGTATTCATGTTATTTCTGTAGGCTTTTGAAAGAGCCTACAGACTACTTCCTGTTATAAGCAAATCATCACGTGCTTCCGTTATAAGTATAAAACAACAATCCAATATCCAAAACAGTTTATAAAAACATACAAATAGAAGATATGATAATTTATAATAACAGAATGGAATTTATACTATAATTCCAACAAACCTGTGAGCTGTGCTGGAGTCAGTTAAACAGGCATGATCTAATGAACGAGGCCCAGTCTTTGTGCCGTCAGACCTAAAACACACCTGTTACTGGGACCTGTTACTCACCTGCTGTCCAGACTGTGTTTATGAGGGGCAGCCAATCAGAAGAAAATCTGTTAGGATGCGTTTTACGTATACGGGTCACGGAGACTTTTTATATTGAGTTGTTTTCCAAAAATAAAGAAATCAGTCAGTATTACGACCAAAATGAGACCAGAGCAGGTTTTGTTCCAGATGTAAGGAAGCTCATTTAAATGAACCACACTGAATAATGAAGCCTTGGAGCAGGGTTTGAGATGCACTTCACGTTTATCGTAGCTGCTACCGTGGCTGCAAACACAAAGCTTGAAGCATAACGGGAAGAGCCGAGGAGCTCAGAGGGCCTCAGAGTGGAGCTGCTGCTCCTCCACGTGGAGAGGAGCCAGATGAGGTGCTCCAGGTGTTCCAGGCATGTCTCACCAGGGCACACTGGAGAGACTACCTCTCTTGGCTGGCTTGACTCTTCAGTGTCACCCTAGAAGATTTGGAGGAGGTTGCTGGGGAGAGGAAGGTCTAGACATCTGTTTAGACTGCTGCAGCATATCCACTAGACAATCTGGATATGCAGCCCCCTGCATGCTGTAACAATCCGGGAGTCACTGTTGGCGCCTCAAGTGGTCATTAGAGGAACTGCAGCTTTTGCTCTTTCGGCGTTAGCTTCATTTTTCGGGGCTTTGGGCAGCTCTCCGAACTCTTGAGGTTTTTTCTGCCTCTTAAAATCAAACTTCTCCATAAAGCAACTGACGACTAAATTCCCATTAAAAACACAGCTGTGATCTTCTGGCTTGAAATCTTTAAACATTTAATTGTGAAGCTGAACACAAACAAAAGGCAGCTGCTTAATACATTAAAATAAACTGTGAAATATATACAGAACAAATCTGCAGCTGCAAACATCCAACAGATGCCTGCAAAGCGGTCAGAGATATTTCAGGAGTGACCTTATTTACACAAAGCGTAGATAACCTGTTAGGGCTGAAATGAGTCGCAGTCTAAAGGAGGTGAGGTGACATGAAAAGTGTTAAAAAATGAAGGTTAAAGAATTCTTCCACACCTTAAATAAAGATGGACTTCAGGTAATGAAGTGATAACCTTCAGATCCTCGTGCCCTTCATGAGCCGGTCAAGGAGCCGTTTCACTTGATTCATGATGAAAAGTGGAAACCGGGGCATTAATCATCCAGTTTAGCCCCGCCCCTCGTTCCTGCTTTAATGAGCAGCTGCAGCTCGTGACCTGCTCCGTGTGGACTGAGAGGACGTCTTCTTCCACCGGGCGTCCTTAGAGGCTGCAAGCTGTGATTACTGGACTTCGTTATCATCGATCAGTGATGCGAACGTTTAATCAAAATCAAATCTTTATGCTGATTGTTTGATCCAATCAGGAGAAGATGAGATCCACTTTTTTTTTTTATTCCCAAAGTTGGGCAGTTCCTGCATCACAGCAGCAAAAAATAAAGTAAAACATGACAGAATGAAAAGGTCAAAATTTAAAGTAAAAGGAGCTCAGTGAGTAAAAATCTAAATAAAACACAATGAAGACAAAAATAAGTTATTCAGTTTCCCTTTGGGTGCTTTGTTTTGGCATAACAGGAGCTAAAAGCAGTTTCCACAATGTTCATCAGGCATTATTTGATGATTTAAATATTAAATATTGCCATAACTCCATTTTTCCGGTGTTACGCTCGTCTCGTCTTTCCAATCACAGACGAGTTCAAACCGTTCTGACGGCAGAGCTCGGAGAACTTTGATGAAAACAGTCAAACTTTATTGTCTGTGACTGGAAACAACATGACTCTGGTTTAGCACCACAGGTGAATGTTCAGGAATCGTGCATCCAGTGCTGATTGAAAACAGACGGCGTCATTTTTTGATGAGATGAATCGCATGTGGGCAAAAACCCGTCCCGAGGTCCAGAACCAGACCACAGACCATCTCAGTCTGGCCTCCAACATCCTAAAAGAAAAACTAACCCCACCAAAACACGACAGTCTTATCTTTTATTCTCTAAGTTTAGCAAAAATTCATCGTGTTTGGAGCAGCTGCAGCGCGTCACTGCGTGATCAATTAGGATGCAGTGCTGCACAGAAAGCCTCCTCATCGCTGCTTTGGTCACGAGCAGGTTGCTGTAGTCGACTGTAGTTTGCATGGAAGACACCAACTTGTCTGCAAACACTTGCAAACTACTCTCCAAGTCTGGTGTGACCAAACCGGAGAATGTTGTCCTTCAAAGTAAAAGTTGCTTCTTTTAAAACGTGTTTTGAACTTTCGCTCTGAAGACAAACAGTTTACGTTTCCAATTTGTGTCGCACTTTTTACTTTCACTACCACTAAGAGAGCATGTACAGACAACTTGATATCTTCCATGCAAACTACGGGCAACTGCTGCAACCTGCTAGTGGTGATTTTTGGTGCAACCCTCAGCAACCACTCGCCAACTGCTCGGGGAATACCGACCAATCCTCGGGAAAGTGTGACTGAGGGCTAAAAGCGGTGATGGCATCAATATTGTGTTACACTGACCACAGGAGAGGACGTATTACTACCCCAGCCCGTGTCTGATACCACAATTCACTCAACCTGCAACTCTAGCAGAAAGACTCTGATGAAGACCACTCGGCTGAAACGTTTGCATGTTCGCTGACATGAGCAGAATGAAGTGCTGAGATTTGTCAGTGTTTCCCTGAAGTTTTTGTTTTGATGAAATACTACAATGATCCATCTTTGTGCTGTCGCGCCTAAAGCAACCATATTGCAACCTTATTGGTCAGGATGCCGATCAACCTGCAGCAACTGCAGCTAAACTGGCTTAAAGCAAAGAGTTCGAAACGTAGCAAGATGGATTCTCTCAAACGAGACTTCAGCTTCCACACGAGGTGAATGTAATGTCTCTGTTTTGTTGCTGGGCTGCAGCAGTGTGGATATTTTTCTGTTTTTGGGGGTCCAGTTTGCAGCTGAAAGTGTTCAGCAGCACCTTTATTTACTCAGCACGTTTCAAGCGAGCACAGACAATTTGTGAGCAGCTGTCGTGTAAAATGAATGTTCCTGCACTGAGAGGCGGCATCGGACGCCAGCCGAGCCGCCGTGAATCTGGCAGACGTGGTTTTACCTGCAGATGGTCGACAAACTTTGAGCAGTCAGAAACTGAACTGGAAGCTCGCTGCTGCAGCGCCTCCACTCACAAACATATGTTAACCACAGCGGGGACACGCCAGGTGTGTGCCGACTGAATGAGTCCGGGCTTAAATGTGTGTGTGTGTGTGTTCAGATGGAGATGGAGCTGCAGCTGCAGGCGGAGCGCGAGGAGGAGGCGGCTCGGCAGACCGTCCTGGAGCAGGAGAGGAGGGATCGGGAGCTGGCGCTGCGGATCGCCCAGAGCGAGGCTGAGCTCATCCCCGAGGAGGTGGTGAACGACTCGGGCCTACGCAGGTAACAGCACGGCTGAGTTTAAGATCCGTGGACGTGTTTTGACAGGATGCAAAGGTCGTCAAATCCTCCCGGAGAAACCGTCGTCTCCGTTTGATCCTGTTTAATCATTTTCTTCTTCTTTGTTTTCTTTTTGTTTGTTTTCCTCCCAGTAATGGCTCCTCAGTTCCAACGTCCCCAGAGCGATCAGCGTAAGACCCGTCCATTTTAACCTTTTAATTTAACCCCCGCACTCACACACCTGACCTTTGACCTTTCAAACCGTAACAAACCCTCTGCATGCTGTAACAATCTGCCAGTCCAGCTCTGCCCTCTGAGTCCAGATAACAGAGGCATCAGTTTGAACACACGTACTTTTATTACTGTAAGTTTGAATCATTCAAATCCAGATTTGAGCACCAGGTTTAATTTTCACGCACCAGGCGAACAATCGGGGCTCGTATTCATCAGACTTCTGAGGATCGCACGCTTACAGCCACACAAATAATCAGGAGGAAAATACGTGATAGGAAAAACATCGAAATCCCCGCTCTGACAAAACTCTGATTCATAGGAACAAAGATTTAGTCTGCAGGAATGTTCACTTTGGAGTATTTGTGTAATTAGTTTCTATAAATACATACGTGAGGATGTACCATTAGATCCCTCAAATATTGGCTGTGTTCAGTGGTATCGGCGTATTTATCGATCTGGTTTGTGTGTCATCACTTCCTGCTGGATAAATGTTATCATTATATAATAATAATAATAAAGATTTATTCTCAGTGGAACAAAGCAAGAAGCTTCAGCTGTTCGATAATGAGACAAAGTGAAAGTGCATGAATCCCAGCAGCCTGCAACACGAAGGAAGTGCTTAGACAGAGACGCCAAAAACAAAATTTTCCACAAATTCCTCCGTCAAAAGTTCATTAAAAAAATAAGAAAAACTCTCAAACTTAAAGGATCATTTTAAAATCCCACATTCCTGCAGAAACATGCTGCAGATTCCATCGTGGACGTGTGACTGAAGTTCAGCTTTGATTCAGGGTTTAACTGTTGGAGTTACACAGACTTGATTTCAGAGGCTCGGAAAAAAGCGGACAGTTTGATGTCCAGCTGAGGTCTGTTCCCTCGTTATTCCATATTCCATCATATCTAGAGGTCAGGAGATGATTCCGAGTGTCTGCATGAGCTGAAAGTCCACACTTTAAATCCGATGTGATGGGGCATTGATGCAGAACTACAAAAAAAAAAATCTGATTGTCCAAAAATGTCAAGGACCAAAACCGTAAGTGTGGAAAAGTCTCTGCAGTTCTTCACCTCCTGACCATCAGCAGTCGGATGTTTTTGCTGTAAATAGAAGCCCTTCTCTGTGTCACTTTCAGCAGTTTGATAAATCCGAGCCCTGCCCTCTGATCAGAGTTTGGAAGGAGAATCATTTCCTGATGAGCCTCAGGGGGAAGGAATCACCTTCCCCTCCCCTGATTGCTTTGTTATGTTGTGCTCTGCTGCTCCGTTATAATCCTGTAATCCTCTGTTTACAGCGCCGCCGCTGCTGCTGCTGCAACCCCAAAGCTCAAGAGCTTGACCATGTAGGTTTCCTCTCTCACCACACGCCTTAGTCAGCTTCAGGACGCCGCGTGACGCCGCCGTACGTTCACGGACGGCGGCGATTCACGTGCAGCCGTGCTTCCTGAAATAAAAGCACTCGACATTTTCTGCTCGCCGGCCGTTCGCGGGCCTCGGCCTCCCTCGCAGTTCTCCCAGCACTCAGCCTGAAGCGACACGCTTCCCAAGTCTCTCTGAAAGTTGAAATTGATGCTTCACGCCGTGAGTCAGCCGCTATAGTGGCCGCATTACACTGTTATGCACTCTGAGAGCAGCGTATCGTAGCTCTTTATGCTCCAGATCCGCAGACTCGGGTCTGCTCACTTTGAAGAGTAAAAACTGCACATCCATTCGGGCTAAAGATGAAGATTTGAATTGTGGAGGACCAGAAGAGTTCTCACTGACATGCAGACAGGCATTCAAACCGCTGCAGCAGGGGTGTCAAACTCCGTTTGATCTCAAGTCAGCCAGACCAGTAAAACCAGTGCATGATAATGAGTCTTCCAAAGAGAGCCCTCCAGGGTCCTTAAGTCTGTTTAAGTGTCAGGCTGTTCCCGAGCCTGGGGCCGTAGCAGCAAAGAAGATGTTTGGAGGATCTCAGCGGCCTGGAGGCAAATATGGAGGTAAAGATCTGTGATGTACTGTGGAGCTGATCCACGGAGGGCAAATAACAACATCACAGGAGTGATGTCAGGAGCATCCACACAGGAAGCGATCAGCTCATCGTACGTTAGATTGTCGCTGATGCGACGTGGACGTTCCCGCTCCGGTTGCTGTGGTAACCCTCTATTTTAGCCCACTTTGCGTTGTCAGTGGGTTTTTTTCGGCCGTCATAGAGTTTCTGTGGTGGTCGCGTCTTTGTGAATCACTTCCTGTGTGGATGCCTCGTTGGAAGTGTAGCCGCTGCATTTTGAACCATCTGCAGCCAAGAACGATGGAAGCGGAGCGAAAGCAGTCGAGCCCAGAGGTGATCGAGGTTCGAGTGACTGTTTCCAGATCCTTTAGAAACAATTCAGCAAAAGGTTCTCAGCTGGTAAAAGCTGAACCGTCCATAAAATCTCAACGATTTTAACAACAGTTTGACCCGATATGGATGAATGAGTGTTTGTGAAGCCCCTGGGCCCACTTACCAAACAACCCGACGTGTTAGAAAGCAGCAGGTTTACAGCTGAGATGTCTGAAGAAAAACGAGCCATTTCAAGAATCTGTGTATGTGATTTTTTTTTTTTATGCACGTCAGTCTATTACAGTATAAAACCTTCTCGTGTGGAGTTGTTGTATACGTTAGTTTTCACTCTGCTGCACTAAAGCGAGCATCACTGGAACAGCCGTGCATTTTATTAATAAATTAATAACTTTCATGCCGTTTTTGCACTTTGCAGCGCCATCTGGTGGGCCTGATTGGACCCTTTAGTGGGCCAGTTCTGGCCCCCAGGCCTCATGTTTGACACCCCTGCTTTACATTGTGACGTAAATGCCATTTTAAAGCATTAGAAATGAATTTTAAGATGCACACATTCATCATCTTTCTGCCTCACCTCATTCTTTCAGTCTCCTTCCTCCCATTCTTCTCTCCTGACTCTCCTTTTGTCTTCTGGAAGTTCTCCTAAATGCTTCAGCCAAATGCATTTTGGTTGCAAACCAACTGTAAAAGCCGGCCGGATCATGTTTCATGCTCAGTAACTATAAAGTTAAGTCATTTATTTAAAAGTTTATAAGTTTATAATTTAAGCAATCTCATCAACGCTCAAGGGCTCTTGAGTAGGAAGTAGAGGCATCACTGTTGACCTTTCATTTGTTGAATTTTTGAATTCAGTTTATGCCTTTTTGCTCTCTTTAAACTGCAGCGGCTGCTGCCTGTCTGATTTCACCTTCCTCCATTTAATGCTCAATAACATCTCATGTAAGCATCGTTAATGGCTTAGACCCAAGACGACCCTTGGGCCATTAAAAGTATGACCATAATTGCACAATGAATACATGCGTTTCTGAAAAGAATAAGGACCTTTATGCACAGACTGATCCTGGTGGTAATGAGAAGACTTGTCAGATGACAGTAAAGGTCTCTCAGGCTGGAGGCAGCCGTGCAGAGACCGTCGAGGTCTTAACAAAGAAACGAATTAAAGCAGATTTGTGAAAATATTTCAAATTTGACAGGAAATGATTTTTCCGCTGTATCGTGATGTTACAGGTGGTCAGAAATGGAGGAGGAGCTTATTGACACCGACTGTAAATGGTTGCAGGACGGGCTGGTTGCTGGTTTTGATCACAAGGCGACTGCACAGTTTGCCTGGTGGGAGGCAATTACAGTCAAACTCAGATTTGGCAACATGTTGCAATCAATCTGAGTCGGTCTTTGCTGATGAATGCAACGCGTCTCTTTGCAGTTTAATTGCTCTCCTGCAGCAACTACGTCACTGGATGTTAGAGGGTAATGTGAATTTCTCACATCAGATTTATCCCAGTCAGTCAGCGTGTTTGCAGATGAAGGCCACTTTGAAGGAAGCAGCTGAATGAGAGTGGTTGCAGACCAGTTCTCGTTCTCCATTTCTGATTATTTCTGATTGTCGTGGGCGTTCCGATAACTGTGAGCTCGTTGTTGTACCTGTTTGAAAATAGGAGCACATGAACACCAACTTCTGTTTTCCTCCTTCTCGAGTCTTCTTCCCCTTCTTCCTTTTTTAAACAGCTCCTGTCCCTGTTCAGTAAAAAAGATGATGATGATGATGATGAAGTGTTTTGTCTGGTTGGAAACGTCTCAACCAGCAGCGTACTAACCTTTTTATATCCTAACCATCGTGCTTTTTAGGGAGGAAATGGCGAAGGAAATGTCAGAACTTCTGGCTGGGTGGGTAGAAACCGACCGTACGGATCACACCTCAATGATCAGCCTCCTCACGCTTTAATTAAAATGAATGCACGATTTTAATGATGTGAAACTGATTTTATTTTATTTTTTTATTGACAATAATCAAAAATAAAATTAATGGCTTTGATTAGTGGGTTAATTCCCTCAGATTCACCGATAACACCTCAGCCTCCACTGAGACGCACCGATGTGTTTTTCTTTGGTTTTGAACACTTCGCCGTGCACGAGGAAGTCGCTGCCTTTTAAATGCCACTCGAGCTGTTTTCTGCTCCTTCGCTCGTCCAGACGTTTCAGCTGATCCAGACTTTTTTTTAACGTTTTAAAGATAAAAGCTGCGACTTAGTGAACTTTCAAAATAATGCAGCACTAACGGAGGATTTCCTGCTGCTGCTTAGTAAAAGTTGAGCCCCCGTCGTTGTGTTGTATGACTCTTTGATAGCAGCGCTGAGAGCGTCTCTCTGGACTTGTATTCGATGGGGACGGTGTTAACAGGAAGGGGGGAGGGTGATGTAGCAGACAACCGAGGGCAGGATCGAACCTGGACCTCTGCGATAAGGACACAGTGTACGTGCTCCGACAGGTGATCTACTCAGGTGGTCCGCCTTTTGATCCTTATCGTGGAAAACGTGCAGCACAGCGCTCCAGGCCTCCGTCCACAGACACGCGCACTGTTGGGATTACCAGTGCATCCATGCATATGACAAAGAGTTACAGTCTTTCTCCTGAAACGCTACGACAGGGATCTTTAACCTTTAGCAGGTTAAACTGCCGGTCACACCACTTCCCGTGTTCAGCGTGCGCTCCCCTGTCAGATCACTGCGGTGAAATGCTGTTTCCACCCCTCTTCCTGTCAGCATTCCCGCCACTGTGACTGAGTGATGTCAGCTGAAGTCGTGCCAGTCTCTGCTTCCCGTGTCCGCCTGTCTGCGGCTAATTGGCCACAGGAGCAGGGTGACAGGAAGCAGCGCTCGACCTCTTAGTTCGCCAAATGCTTAACGGGACACAGTACAGCCGCCCCGGGTCCGAGGCCCATCTCGCACTAAACACGAGATCCGATTGGATTAGAGGAGCAGTGGAGCCCCACCTCCAACTTCCAGGTGCTCTACAAAGGGCAAATCCCGGTCAGGGATTAATCAGGTCTGTCAGCAGCGCCGCGGAGGAGCGAGCGGCGTGCCGCTGCTTTATACTGTCAAACAGTCATTCATAATTTAACAGAGTGAGCTGTCACTCCACGGCGGCTCCACACCATCGCAGCAGAGGTGCTTTCTGACTTCCTGCAGACTGAAACAGCATGCATTTTAATGATGTTCTCACACCCTCTGTTTCAGTCCTCTCTCATAACGCTGCAGTCTGACACGCTCAGCTCTCCTCACTCTCACCCTGATGTTTATAATGAACCTGTCGCTGAGAGAAAGCTGCGCTGCTTCTGTTCCTTATGGAAACCTGAGATTCCCGTCTCACCTGGGTGGAGTTTACTGTGTGACACGTCACTGACTGTTTGCATGCACCCTAATGAAGCATCCAGCTCATGATCAGGCTTTACGGAACACATCCACCCAGCAAATGATGGTTTTCTCTCTCTTTTATGGTAAAGTTAATTCATCTCCATCAGTTCAGCCTTTTTCATCGTCACTTTGGGCAAATATCCACCTGCAGGCTCCTGTAGCAGTAAATCTTTCTAATGTGCGCCCGTCAGCCATGCAAACAGTTATAATATGAACTATAACAAAGCATTTGCACCATTTACAAGCTGCCATCACTGATCAGTAAATGAACTACTCGCGCCTCACACAGCAGAACTTTTGGGTTGCCAGGTTGTGGAAAACCTGCCCTGCATTATTTTCCTTTTCTAAGATGCCGCCATTGGACTGTGCGATCATTTATCTTCAAGACCCAAAATTATAAATGTTAATAAGAAATCATTAAAATCTGATTCTCACAATAATCCATCAAGTGTGCAGTTATAAATGGGATCTGGGCTCAGATGTCCCGCGGCCCCTTCACTGAAGATAAACGGTCAAACAGGCCGTTGGAGGCTTTCAGCGGCTAAACAGGGAATCAGACTTTAATGCTAGATACGTGTTTTTTTCCCCCCACAACCTGGTGACTTAAGTCTGTCTTTGTAACAGATAATATAATGAAGCATGAGCACATCTGTTCTGCTTAATAATTAAAGCATTAATTACAGCATTTCTTTATAAATGAATGCCTTTCAAGTGATCTGTAAAATACTAATATATATATATATATATATATATAGTGCAGAAGTCCTGTATCATCATCCGTTACGTCTGAAGCCGGAGCTGTAACTCAGGTACATCGGAGAGAGCTGATGATCTCAGCTCCACGGGCCGGATGCAGACAGATCTCAGAAACATGACACTGAAGTTCCGTCTCAGTATTTCCAGATGGAGATAAATGATCACTTCCCTTCCTGTAGCTCTAACGACATAAGAGGCCTTTCAGTTTTTGTTGAACAGTTCACATCTAAAAGTGAAGTACTCCTCATGACGCCCATCGATAGACTCGTGTCATGTTTCAGACTCTTAGAGAGACTCAAACCTGGTTAAAATTAATGTCCGGGTTAATACAGTGAAAAGAGCCATAGTAGATTTTAAGAAGGTAGCTACATGGGTCAACAAATGAATAGATTATATGTACGATAATAATATAATATATACGTTTAGAAACTGTTGAGTTTCTTCTCTAGTAAATTAGAGAGTTTTGTCTCCTAAATAAACCATTTTTTTTAGGAATTCTCGGAATACCGTCTTCGTTTTTTTCCTGTTTTTAACTTCATGCAGACTTTCAGTGTAAAATCTGTGGGAAAACTGGAAAATCTATACAGATCAGGGTGCATGACAGTCTTCTGGTGAAGCTACAGCGATCACCTTAACTTTAATTCAATCTCATAAAAGTGACTCTCTCAGTAAACTCCACCCACCTGCTACTGGTGGAAATGAAGCAAATCACCCCGCCCTCAGATCTCCTGCTGCCGGTATCCCACAGTTCCCAGCTGTGGATCTTTGTTGCTGACTTTCCTGCGTCCTTCCTCTGTTTCCTGTATTAGAGGTCCACAGGTCCAGGCCTCCAAGGCGGCCGCGGGCACCAAGAAGCACGAGCTGAGCAAGTGGAAGTACGCTGAGCTGCGGGACGCCATCAATACCTCGTGCGGTGAGTGTTCAGTGATTGCTGCAGATTCCTGCTGCGTACTTTTTCTTCTAGCCAACAAGGTGAGTGAATTCATCCAAACCTGAAAAGGTAGCTCGACAGAGTTCCAGACCTGTGCTAAAAACATGCTTCAGAGTTCATGTGGTTGTTTTACGGCTCAGTCCATTCTGGCATTACGAGGGGAAGCATTTCAACAGCTGGTCATCGGGCCGACAGACATTTTGGCATGGATGTTCATGGTCCCAGAGGATGAAAGCCTCTGGGACTTGAACACAAACACTGTGCTTGAACACGAATAACAGAGGTTAAATCAAAGTTTTTTCAACCCCCTGACATCCTATATGCCATTTTAGGTTAAAATTTAAGATTCTTCTAGAGCATAGTCATGCTTCTCAGAGGATGAACCACTTACTGACAGCCTGTCTGTAAGTGTCTGTGTTTGGGTCGATGCTTCAGAAATGCTGGCCGAATTTCTTGGAAAACTGACATTTCTTGAGTATCCCCATTGTTGGACTAATAAAGGTATTCGTATTCGTATCTTGATGTTCCCAGAGGACGATCCTTTTCCATTTTGGATGCAGTGTGAGCTTCACTCTGGTGCCACAATCAAGTTCTTCAGTGGCTGATTTAGTTTGATGCAGTGACCTTGTACATTTCTTAAAGGCCTGAGAATCAAGTCCAAACTTGGCCTTTAAGAAATGCTTTATTGCAAAGTAAGATGTTTTTTTATGATTTAAATAAACGTTTTTCGTCTTAACTTAAAACATCAAAATGTAATGGACAAATGTGCACATTCATGATCCCCAGAATCGAAACCTTTTACAGTCTAATGAACATGTAATGTCTAACATAAGGCCAACACTTTCCCGTAAACAGTAAAGTTTATGTCCACGTTTTCCTGAAATCTGATGTCGGTGTTCCTGATCTTCAGAGGATGAATTCAAATGTCTTTGGTTGCTGTAGTCTAAAACCATCACGGCAAATGTTCCACCTGAAATATGGGTGAAACTTTGTGCCCAAGACTGTGATAAAACATTATCAGTTTCCTGCTCTCCAGAGGATGCACTGGTTTAATTTCAATGACCTCACAATCAGTAAATTTGATATGTTAAAAACTGCTTCAGATAAATGTGTGGCATCTCGAACACAAATAGCCAGACTTGGTAATATTTAAGGTCATTGTTCTTGATCCCCAGAGGATGAATCCAGTCCTTTGGTTGACATTTTTCTGGCACTGCTTTGAGGCTAAAAGGACCACTCGTACATTTAAAATGCCTAAATCTGTCTGACGGACTGGCCAAAATATATTTTCCATGAATAAAGGTCATCCTTAAATCCGATGTGAATGATCCCGATCCTCAGAGGATGAATCCAAATGCTTTTGATGTTTTCCTTCAGTATCTTCATCTTACCAAACCTGAAAAATAAAATGATTTCTATGGCAGCACCAGTGGTTGTAAATGTCAACTTTGTATCCAAAACAACAAGACTGTGCTAAATGTTATCAGGTTCTGCTCTCCAGAGGATGAACTGACTTAAATTTAATGACATCACTGTCAATCCCTATGGTCACATCGAGACTTTAAAACTACTTCTGTGAGTGACTTGGTATCTGGAAACTGAAATGAGCCGACACTATTGAAATTTGAAGTCACTGTTCTTGATCCTCAGAGGATGAATCTAAATGCATCTGGCTGACATTTCTCCAGCAGTGCTGGAGCAGTGCAGTGATTTAAAATGGCTCAATTTGGCTGATTATAATGATAAAATTATCATTTTCCAGCACATTCCTGTTCCCCAGAGCTCTTTTCCACTCTCAGCACCCTCTGATAGAAATCTGATTTTTAAGTGCACGGTGATGGGCATGCTGTTGGGATTTGGCGATCAGATTCACGCTCCCTAAGAGACGAAGCAGTTTTATTTTTAACGACCCCGCGGTCTTTCCTCTGCCCGCGCTCTGAGAATAGCTGAATGGTCATAAAGTTGTTTGCTCTGATTGGAGAGTTCACTCCTCTCGTTTCCAGCGAACGGGCAGCTCTGACAGAATTGTTTGCCGCCGCTCGCTTTCCACACCACTTAATTTTATTTTTGTAAATGCTGCTTCGTTTCATGGCCACTTATCCTGTGTGGGAGTGAACTGCTGGTCGAGTAGAACAGAGGACAGCTCTTCTAGCCAAACTCGTGGTGATGATACCGCCGCTGTAGCCGGTACATTTGCTTGGTCAGACAAAAGAATTACAACACGAGGTGAAATCGCTGCAACACATCAGTGTCGAACCCACTCGACCTTTACGCTGACATTTAAAAAGCAGCTGACGATCCCATCCGGGGTATGAAGAAGGTGCTACCTGTGGCATTTTGACTGTTATTGAATTAGTGTTATATCATTTTAAAATGTTAGGCAGAAAGATCATATGTGATCTCATGTTTGGATCAGCAGCAGGAAGAGGACCGAGAGGCAGCAAATACAGATTCATATAGCAGAGCAGTCCTGAGTGTAAACAGGAAATGGCAGTTTAACCGGTTATATTTCAAATTTATCTTGTCTTTTAATTTTTTCTTACTTAATGATAGCAGGGAGGCTGCTTTTAACTGCTTTCAGGCTCTGGCTGATAAAGTTTAGAGTTGAAATACAAATGGAAATACTTAAAGTAGAAGGACCTCAGCAGGAGTGATTTTATTTGTTACCTTTTTATGTTGAGGAGAAAAAAAAGCTGAAGTCTTTCTCTCACATCACTGTGGAGGAATTTGGGTCCGCTCGTCTTTACGGCGGGTGGAAAAATGCAGTTTTTATTTAGGAGTATTTGAGGGCCATGTTGAGTCTTTCCTACGTTCACAGCAGGGAGCCTTTTAAAGACGGTCCTAAAGATGGATGTAGTGAAAAGTAAAGCCAGTGTGGAAGTGCCTTATTTTTTAATGGCCAACAGGGGGCGATACCTGTGGCTCCAACATGCGCATAATTTGCAGGGGGGATAGGGGGGTTATG
>JASGAU010341077.1:0-54906 GCA_030220045.1 Australoheros facetus
AATTTGAAAAAACGTACAGACTGATGTAGTGACAACCGACAACAGCACAAGTTGAATCCGAGCTCATGTTCCAACTAATAAAGCCGCCTGTTACAGCACACAGTAACCGAATTTTGTCATTAACTCTGGCTCTAACTTTGAGTAACCGGAAGTATAAAACCGTACAGCGAAAGTGGCAGTCTGTCATGGCAGCCTACATGTGCTCTTCCAGAAACCCGTGGATAATTGTCGGTCAATCTAATCAGTTCTCTAGAGGTCAAAAATGGTATTTAGGTCAGCCTCAGTATTTAAAAAACATAAATACTGAGGTGGCATTAATTCTTCAGCTTTCTTTGTTTTTATCACTGAGATTTGTGGTTTTGTTTTTTTCATATCAATGTGCTGTTTTAATTTTTGGTTTCTGTTGTCGGGCAGAAGTTAGAGTCTGTCCTGATTGGTCGAGGTAACGGGGTGACAAGACGACTGGTCTCAGATTGCTGCATGGCATCACGTTGGCATGATTTTTGGGTGTTGGTGAGGAGTTTGTTTTTTGTTTTTTTTGGCTTGAATGAATGCAGCTTGTTTCTCACCTGTACCTGCCTGTGGATGGACCGACTGTAACCTCGTCCTGTTTAATATTACTGGGCTTCCTGCTGGTCAGCGCAGACCTGACTGGACCTGCTGACACAGCGAGCTAATAACCAGCTAATAGCATGAGTTGAGTCTGCGTTTTAATATCCGGACTCCTAAATCCTGTTTGTGAGTGAGGAATGTTTTAATGCTGCTGTCTGGGTTGAACTCCGTCTGCAGGCATTAATCCCGCCGATGGAAGACGTGCGTGACGTGACCGTTAATGTTGGAGTTTCTAAATTTCCTAACAGCTTCAGTAGCTTTTAAAGTTTGCACAGACTGATCCATTCAAGGAGTTTTCTTCAGATTTCCTCTTTTCTACAGTTTAAAACAAAGCTGAAGACATCAAAACTTAGAAATACAAAAGTTCACGTAGGACACAAAGCAGCCACCAGTTTCACAGACCAGCTTCCCGTTCCTTTGATAACAGCTTTGACCACCTTTATGAGGTCATCACAGATGCTGATGCTCTGAGCTGCAGCTCCTCAGCCCACATCAGTTGGGTTCAGGTGGGTGGTTGTGGAGGTCAGGTGATCTGATGCGTCACTCTGCTTCTTTATCAGATTCAGCCTGGAGATGTTCTGGTTCATTGCCCTGCTCCAAACTCATGAGTGTCCCACTAAACTCAAACCTGATGATGGGATGGTGTTTTCCTTGCAGGATGTTGTGGTCGCCGTTGCCTTGAATTCAGTAGAAATCTCCAGCAGTGTGACCGGCCGTGCTCCCCCAACACCATCACAGCTTCTCTTCCAGGCGTCACAGTGGGAACCAGACGAGCAGATGTCAGTGGCTCCATCTTTGGGCCCCGTAGTTCTATGGTGCCGTGGTGGTAGCAGCTTTTAAGGACACCGTCACCAATCTATTGAAACTGGGTCTAGATTAGGTTGGGTGCTGGTAATAATGATGTGACAGGTTAATTGGTGATTTCTCCACAACAGAAGAAAGTCTACTAACATTTTTCCACCAATGTGGTTCTGATGGACAATTGTCAATGGATTAAACACAGGTTAAGTGATTTGAAAGTCAAATTAAAAGTGAAGTCTATAGGTAGCATGTTCACTGCAGAGAGGAGAACATGATAAAGTCTAATAAGAGGTGACGGTGGCCCTCCAAAGCCAGTCCCACGCATGCCTATACCTGTCAGGTGTAGGCATTTAAGCTCTTGGAACAACCAAAGACTGTCACTGCAAAGCAGTAAGGGTTGCAGAGGGGCGTAAAACACTGTAATATTTGCTGCTTAAACGTCTCAAACAGGCACCCAAACAAGAACTGTTATCACACTGCATTGGTGGAGAACAGATACTGGTCTGATCTTTCTTTGGGGCGGTCCTTGTAAGAGCCAGCTTCATCGTAGTTTGATGGTTTTTCATGACTGAACTTTCAAAGTTCAGTCTTCCTGTTCTAAAGTTGTCTAAAGGGCTTGAGGCAAAGGCAGCTGACTCCTTTTGTGCTCTTGAAGATGTATGTTTGCACTTAAAGGAGGAGGGCCACTCTTGTTCATATTTGGACAGTGGAGACAGATGGTTTGAGACAGGAGCAGAGGAGGCCAGCTGGAACGGCCATCGCTGAATAGATCAGCCACCTATAACTCAGTCCTCGGATCCCTCCTCAGCAAATTTAACTGCTATTCACACCTTGACATGTGTGACCTTAATGACTTGTATGATGATAGGGTGAGGCAGCAGTTAACAAACATCCTGACATGGGTGTGTTGGGAGTATCCAAAGTGACAGCCGCACTAGAGGTTACATCCCTGGGACTCCTCAACAGATTTTAGACCTGAAGAGCGGTGACGCATCTTCAAGAACCTAAAAGAAGTCCAGTTGCCTTGAACTCAAGCACTTTGGAGTACCAAGACCTAAACTCCAGATGTACTGAATCTTAGGTTTGATGTCTTCAGGTGTAAAAATGGTCAAACTAAAGAAAAGTTGAGTTGGTGTTCAAACGTGTGACTGACCCTGTAGCTGATTGCACTGTTTTAAAAAGCCACTACCCCACAGCGGAAGTGATGAAGGCTAATGATATGTGTTTGGTCAGAACCATCATATCCTCTGTTTAGCGCCTGAAACGTTTTGCTGTGTCTGTGTTGCTTGTGAGGGCCACTAACTGACTGATCAGTCACTTTGAATCAGTGCACAGTGGCTTTGTGTTTCCTCTGCATGCAGCATCGTTCAGTCTTATCATCATCATCATCATCATCATCATCATCATCATCTTTCTTCTTTTCCTCCTCAGGGGAGGGTATGTCTTCCTCTCGGCTCTCCCTCCTCCGTCGTTACTCCTTAGGCTCATTCGAACTCTCCACTCCGCCCCCCTCTCCACGTCTCCCTGGCCTGTTCAGAAGCCTCCTCCCTGGTTCCACCTCCTCGTCACGGACCAACCTCTCTCTGTACCGTTATGGCCGCCACTTCTCCGAGCCCAGCCAGCCTGACAGACTCACCCTTCCTATTCGTGCTTCCTCTCCACGCCGCTGCTCTGCTCCTGAGGGGCTGGGGGTAGGAGCAGGGATACCTGAGGTGGTGGTTTACCCCCCAGAAGAGGAGGAAGAGGAGATGTTCAAGATAGAAAATGACGATGGCGTGGTTTTACATCGGGGCCACCTGGTTCCTCAAACAGGCAAATATGGCACGGCTTTCCTCTGGCTCGATGCCGTTTACTCTGACACTCCTGCTCTGAAATATGCCGGCTTTTAAATGAAGCATGCAGACTAAAATCACGGCGTGTTTCACTGAAGTGCTGATGAAGCTGAAGATGGATGATTGGACAAATATACTGGCCATTGCTGGTTGGCTGAGTCCGTGACAGGTGGTTTTTGTGGGGTGATTTTTGCATGATTTTTCAAGTTTTATTTTGCTTGAGAATTCAGCTGTAAATATTTCACTTGCAGCCCCACAGGGTGGAGCCTCCTTCCTCGTTGCTGTGCTGAGATGGAGAGTAGATGCAGTGTAGTACCTGGCATCGTATGGTCAGGTCACCACCAGGTCACTGAGTTTAATGTTTGGTTTGAGCCACAAGCTAAATGTTCAGAAACCTGGAGATGTTACCTTTCAGATGAAGTCTCCTACGTTTTGGTATCCAAGTTATTCTGTTAAAAGCTTTTTCATTTGGGTGTTTCACATCAGAAAAGGTTTGATAAACAGAGGTGCGTGCCAGCTGACAGATTTCTGAGCTGAACACTGATATCCTTTATGTGGAATTTTAATATATTTCCATACCTAAATGGAAATCTTTAGAGAAAAGCTGTAAGGTCAAAACTTAGGAGAGTTCAATTGAAACTTAATATCAGGATTCTTAAAGTCCTATCCCTGCCCCTATCTGGCTTGCCAGAGACCTGGAGTTAATAAACCATCCATTGATAAACCCTTTGAACAGCCCCTTCACAAAAATAAGGTCCAGTTTTTCCCATTCAAAGACACACCAGCAGAGCGAAAACCTCCGTACTCTGGTGTAGTGTGGCGAGCCGTGGGTGATGCCTGTCATTAAAAGGCTCTGACGTTCGGTGATTTTAGACCTCTGGCTTGGATCAAATTAACAGTGCGGTCATCTCTCATTGAGATTTGTTCCCTGTGATTTGCAGCACAGCACTTCCTGCTGCAAAAATCCAGTGAAAAGTCCACAACGCCGTCCCAGCTTCTGCACTCTGCAGAGCCATCCAAAGCCTTTTGGTGGTTAGATGCTGGAAACTGAAAGCGATGCCTCCCCTCTCGCGTTACCATCACTGAGTGTTTATCTGAGGTTTGATCATATCATATACAGAACTGCAGAAACCTTCGCCTGACCTTTATTCTTACATAAAGGTCAGGCGAAATGTGTGGAGACTAAAATCTGCTGCTGATCTGAAACAAAATAATCTTTTAAATAATTTTTGTTGAATCTTCACAAACAGCTGGAAAAATGGTTTTCAGTTCTTTTTAACTCAGAACTTTGCGTCCTTAGCAAGCATTTGGAAAACTGCAGAGCCACCCAAAACTTCCACCAAATTAACTTAATGAAGAATTTTTTTTTCCTCTTTGCAAAGCTTTTTGTTCCCAGATCATCAGGATTTATTTTCTCTCGGGGTTCCCGCAGGGACGCTTTCCGAGAAATCTGGAGGCTTGAGTGAATCTCTTTGCTTCCCTGTGTTAATGATCTGTGAAGGAAACAAACTCGCTGACACTCAATCATCTGACCACGACTCATCACTCAGTTACAGTTCATGTGCCGAAGCCTGAAAAGCTGACTGTAGATAGAAACAGGAAGCGGTCACTGAGCGTGACAGCCTGCAGGTGCTGATTCTGCGAGAACATTTAAAATGGACGGACAGAGTCGGGCTTTGCTTTGTGTTGATTAATCAGTGTTAATCTCAGTCTTCATACGTCTTCAGTCTTCAGACGTCTTCATCTGGAATCTTCTCTAAATTACAGTCTACAGGTTCCTGCTGTGTCCATTACTGTCATCCATGCACTCTTTAGAGAGGCGCATCCTACAAAGTAGTGCCTGCTGCTAAACACACCCCACACCAGCCACCGCTGTGACCATATATTATGGGGTAGACATGACCACAGATGTGCCGTAGGTTTGACTGTAGGTGTCCGATGTAACCTCAGCGTGAAGCTGGTCCTGTAACAGAGGAAACTGATCTGCATAACTGAGCACACCGCGTTCAGCTGCTGCAGTTTCATCTTTAAAGAACAAACGCTATATTACAATCACCGAAGGAAGAAAAATGAAGGGCTGAGCCGGGGGCAGGTTCAAAAATACATTTTAATTTCTGAGATTAAAGTTGTAAATTCACAAGAAAAATACATTTTAGAAGGAAATAAACTAGCACATTCTTGTTTTTTTTTTCTTTCTTTAACTTTAAAATCTGAGTTTTTGTTCTCTGAATTTTACCCCCCTAGCTTGTGCAGCGTATTTATATATTTATTTACTAATTATTTAATTCTCCAGTGGCCCTAATACACGGCCATGTGCAAGTCCACATAACATATGTGCTTCTCCTAATTAAAAACGTCACAGTTGTGGTTAAAGGTGTCCTTTGGAAGGTGTGCGGTTGATGTGGGAGGTTGGAAGTTTTCCCCCAGTGGTAACAGAGCCCTTACTGAGGCAAATCATTCAGACCTTTACTATGACTCAAAATGTTCCACCATCTTTTTATTTATTTATTGAAACTAATGTGTAGCCTCATTTTTCTGCACAAATAAAAATGCACCTAGAAGCAGGTGGATTTAAAAGTCCTGACGGTAAGGTTGGAGTCAGCTGGAGATCGTTTTGGTGCACGCGGTCACATTTACTGTCTGGTCTGGATATCTGCACTGATCAACTGTAATGGGACACGAGGCAGTGATTTTGTGTGTGTGTGTGTGAGAGAGAGAGAGATGCGTGTTGGCGGGCGTCTGGTGCAGTCTTCTCAGGTTAAAGTGTCACCCGTTGAGCTGTCGGCGCCTGTGTTTAGCGGCCTGACAGCAGGAATAATACTCAGAACAAAGCGATTACGGCTCAGCCTCAACGAGACGATCAGAGTGGCTCCAACAAACTTCTCATGCCAGTTTCTCTCACTTCATTAGTGCAGATTAAGCTTCAACCTCCAGAACTGAAACATGAAGCCAAAAAGGTCTAAAACCTGCAGTTCCTCTGTAGTCCAGCAGTGAGTCAGTCCTCACAGAGTCCCATGTTTCCAGCAGAAATAAACGTGTTTACATCCTGATACAGAAACTGCCTTGGTCTCTAGCTAATTTCCCCTTTCATAACAGGTGTACGGGGAGGATGTTTCTATAGCTCACCTGTTTGAAAATTTGCATTATTAGGGGTGTGGCCTATTTGATTGACAGGTAGCTGTAGCTGCCAGACTTCACCTCAGCTAGCTGGAGTCTCTGAACTGGACCTCTGGACTGTGTTTGTGCTGTTGGAGCCTTTTGGAGCATTTTTAATGCAATGATCTGACCAATGATATGGCTGTTGTGTGGTTCATTGTACTAACTACAGGGGCTGAGAGCAATCACAGTGAAATATGGACAAGACGGTAATGATGTCATATTAAAAATACTAATAATAAAGATTATTCAGCTTTATGGAAGTGTTAGAAATGTCCTCATCACTGTGCGGCCTGATGTGCTGACGTCATGCTAAAGAAAGCAGGACGTGAGGAGGTGGGTGCATGTAGATGTTACTAACAGCTGTCTGCTGTGTGAGAACTGCCAACAGCTGCTGCAGATGTTCAGCCTGACGAACATCTGGTTTTGAGGGGTCGGGTTTTTGTGGAGTGAACCTTTGAGGATGTACAGACTGAGCGTTGCTCTCCGTCTCTGCAGGTCTGCTGGCATCGCCTCAGTCGGCTCCTGGAAACCTCGACAACAGCAAAAACAGCGAGAGTCGCATCAACGGCGGCAGCGGAGGCAGCCGGGAGAACAGCACGGTGGACTTCAGCAAGGTAAAGACCACCGCACCGCCGACGTCAGCACTCTCGCCTTTAACAATAATAATCTGAATCTTGGCTTGAAGTGTCGTAAACCGGGGGTAAGACTGCGGGGGAGGGGATGATGGAACATTCCCTGTTGTAAATTAATGAATTGTAACTTCCTGTAAAAACAGCGTTCACTGCATGGCAGCAGCATTAATGTCCACCTTCACCGGCGTTACATTCTGTTTATGATCCTGAAATGGACCAGCTCTTACAGAGAGCTTTTCTGCTCTGCCTGAGCACTCAAAGTCTTATGCAACATGCCTTCATTCTCACTCTTATGGGCGCGTTTTTCTACACCTTTGCTTTCCATACAGCAGCAGCTACAAAGTTTCTCAGGTTGATGGCAGTTACCTGGTTAAATAAAAGATGAAATGAGAAAACTTGGCCTGCGCTGTCACAGCACGATTACAGAGGGAAATTGCGCAAATTCAGCAACACAAAAATGAATTGAGCGTGTTTAAGACTTCCTCCTTCAGTCCGAGCTGTGACGCTATTGGACGCTTTCCTTTCATTAAAGTTTGGTTGAGCTTTGAGCTTAAAAGTTCTGGACTTTGGTTCACAACCATCCGATGCACATCCAGCTGTGCAAACCAAACTTGCCTCCAGGTACAAGTGAACGAACCTGAACCCGAGCTTTCAGTCATGTGACAGCGAGACCCTGTAGGAGCCAATCAGAAGCTGTGTTGTGTGTCTCAGCAGGAATGCGACTGCGTTTGTTTGCTGCCAGGGGCCGGCAGGAAGCCCGCAGTAAGTCACACGTCAGTCGCCGGCTCCGGACCAATCAGTGTAGCCTGTGCTGTGACTCATTGTGGTGGTGCTCTGTGATTGGCTGTTTGTGGTGTTCAGTGATGTGTTTGGAGCTCGCCAACCATCAACCATGTTGTTTCAATGTTAGATGGAAAAATTATTTGTTTATCAATCAAACTTTATTTGTACAGAGTCTTTAGAGCCCTTCTCAACAAACTGAAACTGAAGAGATTCACTCCGAGTGGCCGTCCTCCTCGTCCAGCCTGCTTTATTTGGTCCTGAAGTTCTTCCGTCAGTCTGAGAGACAGCTGAAAGCATCTCCACATGATCACACCTGCCAACATTTAGGGGGGTTTAAGAACCTCTTTTTTTCTAGTCTAATTGTAGCATCAGAAGTAACCTATTAAATATTTCCCCTAATAAAGTAATAAATGAGTAAAAGCTTTTTCCAGACCCAAGTTCCTGGAGTGAGCGGCAGGAGGCCAGTGTGCATCCTTCCTGCCGACGCTCGAATCAATGAAAATCATTCCAGCTTAGTCGATTCACCGTGATTTTAATTTAGTGTTTTTTAAAGTCTCACTGTTTACGGTCTCCTCGCAGTGACGAGAGCTGAAATGGTAAAACAGCAGCTGACTGATAACTCTGAGATTAGCTTCACACACACCCCACCTCACACACACACACCCCTACCCCTCAGTCAGGGTGTGTTCTGCCTGGTTGCTCTGACAGATGGGTTATAATTGTCTATGAAACCCAGTCCAACCACACACAGTAAATCCAATCTGGCAGCTTGTGTGATATTAAACAACTGCAGAAAACCTACTTGTTGATGTGTCCCAGTTATTGATTATAAAGTTTAAGAGTGGCGGGAATGTCGCAGCAGCAGCAAAGCACCGGGAGATGGTGTGAAAACACGGGAGGTATGAAATCTAAGTTTAATGTGAGAGCAGTCGGATTCTCTGAACACCAAGGCTCTCACAAAAGCTTGATTCATGGAAAATATGCTGCAGGGAGCTCTGATCTGCTGCTTGTGTGCTCATGGAAGAAGGACAAAAATGCAGGACACAAATCCTGGTTTTCCAAATCCAAACCAGGCTGCAGTCGTTCGGTCGGTCAGCGGCAGGGTCCAAAAGAGCGGTCAGAGGTCACACACGGGGAAATGACTCCAAACACAAAGAAAACCATGAGAAGTGCTGGAAAGCTTCACTACAAGTAATAATAAAATAACTGGGAAAACTTTGAAAGGTGAATGAGTTTGATTGTGTGTTTCAGGTGGACATGAACTTCATGAAGAAGATTCCTCCCGGTGCCGAGGCCTCCAACGTCCTGGTGGGTGAAGTGGACTTCCTGGAGCAGCCGATCATCGCCTTTGTCCGGCTCTCTCCCGCCGTGCTGCTGTCCGGCCTCACGGAGGTCCCGGTGCCCACCAGGTAGACCTCAACACATCACTCTACGCACTTCCTGTCATCTCTGTCCACGTCGACACGATGAGACTGTTTCTCATGTTTTAGTTTAATGCGGTCAGCCACACACACAGACCTTCAACACTAAGAGCAACTACACAGTGAAAACTGAGCATTAAACCACATCTAGACTCACGTCTGGACTCTGCTGACTGACTTCCTGTCCCTCCAGGTTTCTCTTCCTGCTGCTCGGCCCATTTGGAAAAGGTCCTCAGTACCACGAGATCGGACGCTCCATCGCCACGCTGATGACAGACGAGGTGAGCGAGGCCTTCGGCCCACGTTTCAGTGTTAGAGCAGCAGATTTAAATACAACACAAACACACGCGAGGAAGACAAGAGCAAGAAAAGTTATTACACTACAAGACAGAAAATGATAAATATTTATAATTAAAACTTACAACTTATCTGACTCCTATTTTTGCTTTATAAGGAAAAAAGTGTTCCTAGATGCCCCATTTGTGTTTGATGGGCTGAACAGGAAGAAGAATTGGGGCTGCTTCACTCTGAGGAAAATCATTTTCATGCTTAGATCAATATTGTATCTTATTTGAGCTTCAAAAAAGGCTGTTTGACACTGAATTTGCTTTTATAATTCATATGGACAAGGTGGAGGTGGTGGAGGACACAGGGCCATCCTGTAGGGAGTTGGGCCCAGACTGGTGGGTGTTTTTAACCTAAAGCCATTTAATAGTTTAAAGGGAAGTGCGGTGCAGCGAGCCTGCGTGGCTTTGGTGTCTCCACGGACACAGTCGGGATGATCCCGGGGAGCCGTCTGCCTCCTTTTCCAGTTCAGCTCCCTGTAAAATGATCTTTCAAAGATGAACAGCTGAAAAAGTTGAAGCCTCCGTCCTTGTAGTTGATGTGTTGCCATGGAGACCTGCCATCTGTAGAAGAAGCAGCAGGTCAGCTGATTCCAGTTCAGTTAGAGGTCGAACGGCATCCTGAATCTGAAGGCTTCACTTTGGTGTGTGTGTGTGTGTGTGTGTGTGTGTGTGTGTGTGTGTGTGTGTGTGTGTGTGTAATCAAGCTGTTTAATGTGAACTCTGACAGAAAAATGTGCAGTTTTGAAGCAGCCCCGAGCACACCCTGCAAATTACAGTATTTAGGGGGCCGAGTGGGATGATAAAGGGTCATTCCGCTCTTTTTGAGCTAGCTGTGTTTACCATTTGTGTGTCTGTTGTGTCTGTGTGGTTGATGCTGATGTCATTCTCTCCACCTCTGCTGTAGCGATTCAGGGAAACAAGGAGTCATGGAAAAACAAGTGTCGGAGCAGCTTTCCAGAGAAACCAACAGATTTGTTTATGAATGATTGAAATGTAAATTTTCTACCTGAAAACAAAGAATCTGGACGCATCATTGTGACCGTGTCCACCTGCGTTACCCTGTTACCCTCTGATGTGCCCTCGTTTGAAGTGCAGAGAAAATGTTTCTCATGCATCGCTGCTCTTCTGCAGGTTTTCCATGATGTAGCCTACAAGGCGAGGGACAGGAACGACCTGCTGTCAGGAATCGACGAGTTCCTGGATCAGGTCACCGTGCTGCCTCCGGGTGAATGGGACCCCAGTATCCGCATCGAGCCCCCGAAAAGCGTCCCGTCTCAGGTAAAGATCTGAAAGACCTGAAACTGCAAGGTAATCTCTGATCAGTCACAAGTGACGCATCTGCTCCCGTCTGTGTCTGCAGGAGAAGAGGAAAATGCCGTCGTTCCCTAATGGCTCCGCCCACAGCTCTGAGACGGTGAAGGAGATGGAGCATCTCACGGGACCAGAGCTGCAGAGGACGGGGAGGTGTGTGAAGTTCAGAAACATAAAATTCTCTCTCTCTCGTGGATTAAACACGTTACTGTGAATTAAAGTTAGATTTAATCTGTAAAAAGATAAATAAGAAATAAAACAATCCAAGCTGCATCGGAGAATTCAGACGCAAAGCAACTCCACCACCACTGAAGTCTTTTTTAACAGGGTGAAAACCCAGATGGAGGATGGTTGATGTTAAATCTGATCAGCTGAGCTGAGCTGGGAGATGCTTTTCACGTTTAAAAAAGAAAAGATGGACTCTTGAATCTGAAGTGGGAATGACAGTGACTCCTTCGTGTGTCCGACAGGATTTTTGGTGGTTTGGTGAACGACATTCGGAGGAAGGCGCCGTTCTACTGGAGCGACATCAGAGACGCCGTGAGCCTGCAGTGTTTGGCCTCCATCCTCTTCCTGTACTGCGCCTGCATGTCGCCCGTCATCACGTTCGGAGGTCTGCTCGGAGAAGCCACCAAAGGAAACATAGTAAGAACCCAGAGTGACTTCTAATAAAGACAACATGTGTTAGAACATAAAAGCAGTCTCCTCACAGTGATTTCACTGAGAAACCTGCAGCGTTAGTCCAGGGAAGCACACGGCAGCCATATTTACATAAAAAATGCTGCAAAAGGCTCCAACAGCAAAAACACACTCCAGAGACAGGCTTCACCTGACAGCTAGCAGCTACAGGATCATCTGTAGCTTTTTACCTGGAGGGTTCAAGTTTCTGTGTCACACTTGTGTGAGCTTCATCCTGATATCTCTCTCTCCCTCACTCTCTCTCTCTCTCTGGTAGAGTGCCATAGAGTCGCTGTTCGGAGCGTCTCTGACGGGCGTGGCCTATTCTCTGTTTGCCGGTCAGCCTCTCACCATCCTGGGCAGCACGGGTCCAGTTCTGGTCTTTGAGAAAATCCTCTTCAAGTTCTGTGGGTGAGTCAGTCTGAAGGTGGAAGACAGGAAGTTTCTACAAGGCCTTTTCTTCCTTTAAGATCAGCGATGATGTCACATACTTATTTCACCAACATTACATCACTGTTCATCAGCATTACATCACTGTTCATCAGCATTACATCACTGTTCATCAGCATTACATCACTGGCCTGTTGAACAGAGATAAAAAGTATATTCAGCATCTCTTTACTTCCTCATGTTTCCATTTTGTTCTTCTTTAATTTTTGTGCTTTTTGCATTCAGTCATCATTTGATCTGAACACTGATGATTACTAATGTTTTACATTTTGCAATATTAAATCAGTGGTTTCAGCCTTTTCAACTTTAAGTGAGGGTGTAATTGTGCAGCGTTCCTGCAGGTCATTGGGTCTACCTTAGTTTACCTTAAGTTAAAGCTACAGTTACAGCTCTAAGAGCCACACTTCCACCCTTCAGCTTTCAGTGGCGTCTCCACTGCTGGACCGCCACGTCACGCTGTGGCTCCCCCTGCAGGTGGACCCTGTGTTGTAGCTCAGTGGCGTCATGAATGACCCTAAATATGAGCTGGATGTGTTTTACAGACTTGGTTAAGTAGGAGCTAAAGCCCCAGGAGCTCAGCGGGCCACAGATTAACATGATTTTTGTGGATCAGCTGTATGCCTGCTTTATGCTGCGCTTTTGTCCTCCTGAGCGTATTCATATTATTTTATAATTATTTTGGGTGTGGGGATTAAAAAAAAAAGCTTTTTGTGATGCAAAAAGATGTTTTATAACAGTTGCATAAAAGTTTAACTTTTAACCTGCTCCATTTTCATTTTGATTACATCATCCACTTTTTTATGGGGCTGCAGATTTTTGTCTAATAACGTGGAGAGCGGCAGGAGAAGCTGTTAAAAGATGAAACTTTGAAACATTTTAAGTCTAAAGTTCAGAAGATTATTTTGTTCCAGCTTCTCTTTGTTTCTGAGGGTCAGACAGAAGCTTTAAATCACTCAAACCGCGACTGCTGCTTTCAGCTTTTATTATATTCAGCAGGTGATGCGAGGCTGAAAGTGTTCCTGCTTCATCTTGAGATGTAAAAAGCTGAACTGTAACTCTGGTCGAGGATCAATAATAAATGCAGTATTGACTCTGATCTGGAGAAAGTGGTAACTGCCTTCTTTAGAAAGCTCGAAGCTTCAGTCGTGCTTTCAGACAGATGCACCGCAGCGAGGTTTCTGTTTCCGGTTTGGGGTTTTGCATCATGTGTCAGTGCTCCAGGGTTTTTTTTTGTCGGGGTCACGCAGAGGTCAGAAAGGTTTCCAAACAAACAGCGCCCTCACGAGCTGTGGAATAAGTCTGTGAGAGGATATTAAAGGGACAGAGATCTTTGCCGGGTTGCTGTTGGACGCTGTGATCTCTCAGCTGTGCCTCAGCTCCACTGTGATGGTCTACAGCGGCTGCTGGGCGGGAGCAGGGTGATGGAGTTGGAACGACTGGCTGGAGGAGCAGCTGATTATATTGCTCCATTTTGTTTGACATAATTTAGTTGACTTGAAACATTGTTCTAATAATTCATTTGGGAGAGCCTGCACAAGCCTCCCACCATAAAAGCATCCAAACTCGCAGAGGTGCCCTCAGGTGAGCTTACAGTGTCACACGAAGGCCTCGTGAGCTTAAACGAGCCCGTCTTTCCTCTCCGTCCTCAGTCAGTACGGTCTGTCCTACCTGCATCTGAGGACCAGCATCGGACTCTGGACCGCCTTCCTGTGCCTGCTGCTGGTCGCCACCGACGCCAGCTCTCTGGTCTGCTACATCACCCGCTTCACCGAGGAGGCCTTCGCCGCCCTCATCTGCATCATCTTCATCTACGAGGCGCTGGAGAAGCTGGTCCGCCTCGGGCAGCTCTACCCCATCAACATGCACAACCAGCTGGACAACCTGACCCTCTACACGTGAGGAACCAGCAAATGTCTGATTATTTCTCTCTGTCTGAGCTCAGGGCCCGAATCATTAGTCTGCAGAAAGGTTTTTCCAACCAATCCATGATTTTTACATCAAAGAATGAAAGATTTAATATTTTTTTCAGGTCAAGAGATGAAATGTCGAATTTTGAATTGCTTTAATGAGCAGTGCAGCTTGAAGTTTAAAGGAAGTAAGAAAAGAGCAACCACTGAAAGATCTGCTGTTCTGTCTCAGGTGTCGGTGTGCTCAACCCACCAACGCTTCGGCTGAGGTCCAGCAGTTCTGGAGCAACAATACCGTGACCCCAGAAAGCGTCCAGTGGGATCAGCTGAGCCCGGAGGTGAACATGTCATTGCATCAGTGCAACCTCGGCTTCTTTTCATGCCAACGTAGATGTTATCTGATGGTTTAGGTCTAACACTCACTGGCTGACAGCCTCCTGTTGTCTGAATGTTGCTGTTAGTGAGATTTATCAGGAAAAAAAACACAGAATAAATGTCAGTTTGTGGCACAGCAGCATCTGGTGGTCATCAGAGGAACTGCAGCTCAGCTCTGCCTTTCCCCTCTCCATCCAGGCGTGCAAGAAGCTTATGGGGGAGTTTGTCGGCTCAGCGTGCGCCCACGATAGTCCCTACGTCCCAGACGTCCTCTTCTGGTCCGTCATCCTCTTCTTCACCACCTTCTGCCTCTCCTCGTTCCTCAAACAGTTCAAGACCAAGAGATACTTCCCCACCAAGGTGAGCCTGTCACAGCTCTGAGAAACGTCTCAGAGGTGGATGCTGGGGAGGCTTTCATCAGCTGCTAAAAATGATTAGATTTACTGGCTGTGAAAATGGATCCATGTAAAAACACCCTGACTTGTTTGATATCGAGGAGGTCGGAAACGATCACTTTTTATTGTTCAATGAGCGAAAAATGTTGTAAGTTGTTTTTGGTCTGCAGGTTCGATCGACCATCAGCGACTTCGCCGTCTTCCTCACCATCATGATCATGGTGCTGGTGGATTATCTGGTGGGAGTTCCTTCGCCAAAGCTCCACGTTCCCGACCGCTTCGAGGTAACGCTCCTGTTACAGGTCCAAACAGCCTGCGAGGGGTCGTTTCCCTTTAATCTGATCTGTAATTCGGTGGATTATAATCAGATTTCTCTTCCTGATGCTTAAACCAATCAGTTTGTTTTGTTAAGTGAGGCGCCCTGAGCAGCTCTTAGCTCAGTGTGATAACAGGTCAGAGGTCACCTCCTGTCAGCTGGCATGTACGATACATAAGCTGTGCATGAAGATGATTTGAGGGCCGAGTTGTTCTGTTGCAGCAGGGCTCAAACGTGAAGAGCAAACCAAGTTCAGAAAAAATGATTTCAGGCCATCACAGTTATTCTTTATACTTTACATTATAGTGTGTAAAAACAATACATGGTAACGGTATGGTATAAAGCTTAAAAATATCAAATTATATATAAAGTTTAGGCCTGGCAGGCGTCGGTTTACACCTGAAGAAACCCTGATCAGACAGTTTTTGACTTCAAGGATTGCAATAAAAATGTTCTCACACTGCTTTTGGCCCTTCAGCCCACGTCTCAAAATCGAGGGTGGCTGATCTCCCCGTTGGGGCCGAACCCCTGGTGGACGCTGCTGGCCACTGCCATCCCCGCTCTGCTCTGCACCATCCTCATCTTCATGGACCAGCAGATCACTGCCGTCATCATCAACAGGAAGGAAAACAGGCTCAAGGTGAGAAATGACGCAGAAGCCGAGCAGCTCTGTCTCTGCGGGATGAAGACCTCCACCTCACTCTGTGTGTGTGTGTGTGTGTCTGTGTGTGTTTGGGCTGCAGAAAGGGTGTGGCTACCACCTGGACCTGCTGGTGGTGGCGGTGATGTTGGGTGTGTGCTCCATCATGGGCCTGCCGTGGTTCGTGGCGGCGACGGTGCTCTCCATCTCCCACGTCAACAGTCTGAAGCTGGAGTCGGAGTGCGCGGCGCCCGGCGAGCAGCCGAAGTTCCTCGGCATCAGAGAGCAGAGGGTCACTGGCTTCATGATCTTCTTCCTGATGGGCTGCTCCGTCTTCATGACCTCCGTCCTCAAGGTGAACCTTTCAGAGGGTTCTTGTATCTGCTGCATTCACTCTTCATTTCTTCAGCTACAGTCATGATTAAATAAAATGGGACCTCCAAATCTGAGAATACAAGTAAAAAACTTCCAGCCTGCGTCCGAACCCTCACCTAAATCTCTGAAAGTAATGAGAGTCCCTGTCTGCTCTTTCAGTTCATCCCGATGCCTGTCCTGTACGGAGTCTTCCTCTACATGGGCGTGTCCTCACTAAAAGGCATCCAGGTGTGTCTCAGCATCCCGTCTGTCCTGCTGATGGCCGTGTGAAAGCGTGTCTGACCTCTCTGTCTGACCTATCTGTCTGTCCCGCAGCTGTTTGACCGCATCAAACTATTCGGCATGCCGGCCAAACACCAGCCGGACCTGATCTACCTGCGCTACGTCCCACTGTGGAAGGTCCACATCTTCACCGTGGTCCAGCTGTCCTGCCTCATCGTCCTCTGGGTCATCAAAGCCTCGCCTGCTGCCGTCATCTTCCCCATGATGGTGAGATGAACCGAGAGACACTGCGTTTTCTTTTTTCCTTTATAGCACAGGGGCTCACCTCCTCCCTCTGCGTTCTGCAGGTTCTCGCTCTGGTTTTCATCCGAAAGCTTCTGGATTTCTGCTTCACAAAGAGAGAGCTGAGCTGGCTGGATGACCTGATACCGGAGAGCAAGAAGAAGAAGGACGATGACAAGAAGAAGAAGGAGAAGGAGGTGGAGGACGCTAAAGTGTGCACATGAAACCACATGACTCTGCTTCAGTGTTCTCATTGGCTCAACTGTGTGTCTGTGTGTTTCCAGGACGCTCAGCGGATGCTGGAGGAGACGGACGAGGAGCTGCCTTACAACAGAGAGGTCCTCAAGTTCCCGATCAAAAACCTCAAGAAACGGTGAGTCTGGAATAAAACACGCTGATGTCTGTGCACTCGGCAGCAGAGGTTAACGTGTGTGTGTGTGTGTGTGTGTGTGTGTGTGTGTGTGTGTGTGTGTGTGTGTGGCTCAGCAGCGACCCATCAGAGGTGAACATCTCAGACGAAATGGCCAAAAGCGGCATCTGGAAATCTGTTTCCAAAAACTCTGACAGCAGCAAAGCTCTGAAACGCACCTTCAGGTGAGTTTACCTCACATTCAGTGACGTCACCTGCTGCCGCTCTTTGTGATTGGCTCTCTCTCGGGAATAAAGTGTGTGTTAAGACTTCCGTAAACATTACAAACTAAATCAGTGCTGATCAGGTGTTGCTGTGCTGTAGGTAGGGCTTGACAAAGTTGATATAAAAAAGTCATGGCTGGATGCTGAGACATGATATACCGGATCTCTGTTTTGTACATGCAACATGCAGAATGTCAGTTTAATGAGAACAGACTGATAGATTTGGTGCAATATCAATAAAATTGAATTGGTTTTAAAAACACGTCTGAAGTGTGATGTAAATGTCTCTGACTCAGGTGACAATAAAGTTTCCGTTGTGTCTTTCAGCCACGAGAAGCTGCCGAGCGTCCAGATAAGTGTGGAGAACGAGGACGGACGAAGAGTTGTTGATGCCGAGACGGCACTATGATCCACTGCCCGGGGGTGAAAGGTCGCGAGAGAACCTATCTGAGCGTACCGTTCTTCTCACTCTGCGTTGTCTCGATCGAGGTGGACGTTTTATTTTCTCATCGTTTTAAGGTGAAACATGGAGACTCCACTTTTGGAAACAGCTTCCTCAGGTTTCTTCTGTTAGGTTTTTCTGTTTTTTTGTTTTTTTTCTTTTTCCTTTTTTTTTTTACTCGGGCGGTCTGCAGCTGCTGCGCTGTGATTGGCTGCTGAAGAAAAAAAAAAAAAAGTCCGCAGATGCCTGAATCTCTCCAGAAAGTTTGATTTCATCGTTTGAACTTTTCTGTTTCTGAGTTCATGAAACAGGCGAGGCGCTTCAAATGTTCTTATTTAATCCATCATGCTGATTTAGGTTTTTCTCTGTGTGTGTGTGTGTGCGTGTGTGCGTGTGTGTGTGTGTGTGTGCGCGCGCGCGTGTGTGTGTGTGTGGTTTCTGTTGTACCTCACCTTGTTGCCTACAGCAGAAAAAATGAATGATGTTACGGCTGCTGTTGTCTTAGTTTCTTTGTAAAGTTTAATAAATCAGTTTGGTGGCGACGTTCGGAGTCACATGACCTTTTTTAATCATTTTGATCATTTCTGGAGGAGTTGGTGAATCTGTCTTTAATGTATTTATTTGATAGTGACAATAAAGCGATTTGAAAAAGCTGGATTTTTTTTTTTTCTGACGTCCAGCAGTGAGTTCGTCCCCACAGACACTGTTGAAATACTCATTAACGTGTATTTCCTGTTAACGTTCAGGCTAATTTTACAGGCTCTGCCTCAGCCATAGGGACTCGGGTGTATAACGAGGTAAAACGTCCCATAAAGATTTTTACATGAATCGTTTTAAAAAGTTTGTGACTGAAAGGAAAAACACCTCATCACAGACATTTTCATCCACACACATCTGACTCTCTGTGGAGAGCCTGGTGCATACAACAAACACTGAGAAATGCGTGTATTTAAAAACAAGAGGAACAGCCTTTAAAATGTTCACCTCATTCATATTTATTTTAGAAGTCTTCATGAAGCAAACATTACAACCTTCAGTTTGAAGCTGCAGCAAAATAAATTAGAAATGCAACAGATAAACGCTGACAGTAAAGATGACTCCACACCCCGGATGGCACACATGATTAAAACCCAGAGTCTGTGACGATCCATACACCTGATCCTGGATCGGTTACAGAACGCTGAACATGGAGAGCAGCAATGCCAGCAGCAGTGCGACGGACAGCCGAATTTCCTGTGATCCTCCTGAAAAAGGAAAGCGTAAACATCATAGATAAATCATTCTTTATACTGTTTGTGTGTTAGACCTGAAGTTTTCAAAAGTTAAGGAACTGGGGGAAAGCTGCCTTTAGCTCAGGTGGAGATTCAGCGACTTGTCTCAGAGGTGAGGAGCAGTGGGCGGAGCCAGAGTTAAACTAATAATGAGAATAACCTCGGCAACAACAGGACCGATTTCTGACAGGTCCATAAGCAATGCACAACTTGTCTGGAACTTTGACCTGTTTATACGAAATGATTTTGTTTTAGAAGTCATGACAAAAATGTGTCGTTTTGGCTCTGCTGGGCAGAATCACGAGCAATATGGTTTTATGTGGGGACACTGAGGTGGTCAGCACTGATGCTTTAAAGCCAGACTAGACTGAACCTGAACTCGAGTCAGACATAATAGATGAGGAGTCTCTGAACCTTAGAGTCCAGAAGAGCTTCAAATGAGGAGAACAGACCTGTGGTAGTGGGGTCAGGTGATGTCAAAAGCGTGGCCGTGGACGAAGGCATGGCTGTGGACGAAGGTGTGGCCGTGGACGAAGGCGTAACCAGGGTGAGCAGCATGTCCTCTGTCATGCTGAGTGACCCGTTGTGCGGTGCCGGTTCGATCTGCAGCAGTTTGCACATGAGAGGGTAGATGTGAATGCTATCGAAGGGCTCGGACAAGTAGTTTTTCTTGAAGCTCGGTCCAAAGGCCCTGAAGATGGTCTTCATGTCCATCTCGGTGTTATGAAAGCCGTGGTCACCTTTGTTCACGTAGACAATGAATCTCTGGTACAAAACAACGAGAAGCAGTTAGGTTATGTTTTAGGCTTTGTTTTTTGGCTTCTTTGAATTTTGCCCTTTGACTTCTTGAAGGTAAAACTTTGGGGTACTCACAGAGTTCAGGTTAAATCCCAGATTTGCAATGATCACAATGGGAGGCAACCGCTCACTTTTGGCGAGATGGAAGCTCTCGGGAATCTCGTTTTTCTTGTAGACCGTAATATTGGGCACATTGGAGAGGGCTTCAAAAACCTGCTGCTCCTTCCCCGGCTTTGGCGTCAAGATGCCAAACCCGCCATAGTCGAGGATCTCAAAGCTGGCAAGCTCGATTAAATTGAGATACTTGTTGAGAATGATCTCGTCCACCTGCGGCCGCTTCTTTACCGTGGTCATGCCGTGGTCGGAGCTGATGATGACATTCAGGCTGTCACTCAGGTTGTGGCGATCGATGGCCTCCCTCAGGTAGCCAATGGTGCGATCAATCTGACCAATGATCTTTTTCCTGTCCGGGTGGTCCGGCCCCTTGGCGTGGCCCACATTGTCTGGCTCACCATAGTACAGCGTCACCAGGTCAAAGTCCTCATCGGAGAACCAGCTCATCACCTTGTCGATGTTCTCATGCCACTCTGTTTCGTTGTCGTCTGGATGACCCAACTCCTGCAGCAGTGCTCGGTTGACCGATTGGCCGCTGTAGTTGGCCCCGCCTCCCGGGTAAAAGAAGGAAGCAGTTTTCAGACCCTGAAATGACAAACATTGAATATAATAGTAAAAATAGTTGCACGTTATTTTTTGTAATCTGTGATTGTATTACGACCTAAAATAGTGTTCAGAAGTGTTGGTGCTCCAGAGGTGCACAAGATGACCCCAAAGAAGAGATCATCAGATTTAATCCATCTCTGTTTTCCTGGTTTTTTGTTTGTTTGTTTTTTAATGGGTGAAATCCCTGAAGTATTTGATTCTACTTTTCTCTAAATTAGCAGTTTAGGTGGTATTTTTTGGGTCTATAACATTGCCATGCAGCTGCTCATTGTGGTTTTCATTTCATTATACCAAACAGGAGTCAATGGCACCTTTAGTTGGGGACTACTTCCTACATTTGGTGCTTTAGTGAATATTTGGAGCACCAGCTATGGTCTGTGTGGGGCAGAGGTAAAATAAAGCACGACGACTTCGTCTATTGGTGCAGCTCATCCTTCAGGTCGACTCACCTGGTTCTGGGCGGTAATCCACAGTGGCAGAGCTCCATTGTCCCACCACTCGGATCTTTTCAGTGTCTCTTTGTAAGGAACTTTCAAGTTCGTCTTTTGGTCAAACATCATGTTATGGACAACTTCGTGATCCTCCACCCATCGACCTGAAAAACACACAGAACTGGTTCTCCATCAGTTCTCCAATCACAGAGGTTCTCCAGGACCAGGTTGGTGTGGGCTGCAGCTCAGGTTCACCTACTCAGGGGTCACCTACTAATCGGTTCAGTCCCTGTCTCCTGCAGCCCACGTTAAAGTGGGCAAGAGCCCCAAATTTCCCCTGTTGCATCCTTCGGAGTGTGAGGGTGGATGCTGGGAACAGAGCTTAAAGGTGTGTCCATTTACTACCATCACCATATGCAGCCCAAGAGTCCATCTGGCAGCAAGAGGACATGGTTTTTGGAGAACAGCAACTCAGTGGACAGAACAATACAGGAAGAGCAAGGTTACCTGGGGGTAGGAGCAACTAAAAATGAAAATTATGGGAGGAGATTAGATTAGATTAAAAGTAATAAAGATTATTCTTGAGCAGATATAAATATATCTGGGTGACCACACCACGTAAAAATAAAACTATGTATAGTAAGGGCCTGCCTGGGCTGGCTTGGATGGCATCCACTTCAGTCTCCATTTTATGTTGCAGCTTATGCAACATAAAATGGTTTGAATGGCAGGCGAGCCCTCAGTGTGTGACAAAGTACGGAGGGCAGCAGAGATGTTTGTCATTGTGCTGTGGGATCGTTCTGCACCTTCAGGGCCTATCAGCAGCAGCCTCCATCAGCAGTAAGAGGACTCTGATTTCCCAGCAGCAGCGTCTGCGTTCAGAATAACCGATCACTGCTTATCTCACGTTCCTTTAGTTACACAAACCTGATACTGAATTTGGCCGGTCCATTTCCCAGGAAACTCAGATCAGTGCTACAGCTAATCTCACTGATATTGATTATGATCATCATTCAATCATTTACTTATTACAGATTAAAGCTGCGTTCAGAGGCGTACTGAAATGCAGTTATCAGCAGAGTGTACTGAAACCTCAGAAGTAAAATTATTTATTATTGAGGATGTATTTGCTGAGTTACTCAAGTCCAGCTGAGTCTTTAGCAAACTGCACCATCTGGACATCATCTCGCTGAAACGAGCCATCTGAATGATCACCGGACGGGTTCCCACTCTACCTCGTTCCACCTGAGATGAGCTCGGGTTAGAGGAGTGTTTCTGGAACTTTTTGGTCTCTGCGCGGCAGCATTTGAACTTCCTGTGTGGATATGCAGCGATGAGTTCTCAGATGTGTTCCCGAGGCTGTGAACATGTCTGATTTCCAGCACAGAATCAGGTCTGAGGCCTGAACACCACCAGCATCCAGCAGCTGCTCCCGTGTGCTCAGACGTCCCCAGATTCTGTGAACATCGATGATGGAATCACGAACTGTTTGAGAAACACTTTTAACTGTTTCCTCTTCCACAGACTCGTGAGCACCTCTCACCTTTACTTCTGCCTTTAATGGTCTTTTTACATTAAGTTGCTGATTAACCTCAGCAGGTGTGAGATGTTCCTCCGGCTGTTTCAGCACAATTTTTACACAACTTTTCAGGTCTTTGTCGCTCCCGTCTCATTTTTAAATGTCTTGGTCACATAAACGAGTTTATAGTTTCAAAAGGCCAAAAAAAAAAAGGTCATTTTTGTTCTGATGTTTATTCGATGTATCGCTGTTCAAAAGTTGTTTTAAAGCTTCTAAAAAAGTAGCTAAACCTAATAAAAGCTCATCTCTTAGCAGTTTGTGAAATAATCATAATTTTTAATCTGTTGATTTCTGTATTTTTTGGTTTTTCATTTTTCAGACACCATCATGTCATTTGGAGGTGTTGGTGGAGGGTGAATCATTTTACACCGGAAACCACAGTCAGTCCGATTTTTATCATTTGACATTATTGGGCTAGAAACAGGTCGTGGTTGTGGTTACATGATGTTTTCCTCTCTGCTCCTGCTGACCCTCTGTGACCTCTGTGCTGATTGGCTCTTCTAGAAAGCACCTGCTCTTTCTTCTCTTTGACACTTTGCTTGAAGATGTTCTTTGGAATAAATTCTTTAAAAATTAAAGTATGACTTGGCAGCAGAAAGTGCACAGCCCTTTTCTTTCTTTTTTGTTTTGCAGCTTATTGCTGTTGTCTGATTATTATGCTGTACATACTGCAGCCATGAAACATTCCAGCTCAAATGCATTTTTTTTCTTTAAAGTTTTAATGATGTTTTGATGATGAGCATAACTCTGATTTAAAAGCATGTTCATGAAATGGTGATAAGACTCAAAATAAGGATAAAAAAGTAAAGAACAGCAGCGCACATCTGGAAACCTCAGCATTATAAAAGTAGCAGCACAGAACATTAAATCAGTATTTGTATGTGTATAGTACATGTACTTTCTACCACATGCAGTATTCCTAATGCAGTATTAGCTGTAACAGTGGTTGCATTAGTACAGTCTCTGCTTATGAAGCTGAAGGTTTGTAACTAATGTTAAAATGAAGTTGCTGTTGTCGTGGTTACCGGTTATAGTGGTGAAATGGGATGGTGAGGTCATGGTCAGCATTGGGGGGGTGACGTATTTGGCCTTGACCCCATCCACAGCCAGCTGGTCCAGGTTCGGCGTGTCCACGTCCTGGTCATAATCCCACCTGAAGCCATCGAAGGAGATCAGCAGCAGCTTGTTCTTCGTCGCTGCCTTGCTCAGCGGCTTGCCAACGGCACAGACAACCACCGTTATGACCAGGAAGAGCTGCAGCCTCATCTTCACCTTCACTCCAACTGACTGTCGCTCAGAGTGAGGCTGCACCTGCCCTATACACCTGTGGACCCCCAGGTACACGGTTAATGTGTAACTGTGGGTCTGATAGAGATCAGCTGATTGTGAAGGACAAGACCTTCGAGCTCCCGTGACTTATCAGGACTGATTTCATGTGTCGCTGCAGGACAAGTACTCAATGAGCCCAAGGACCCCCGAGCCACTTAAATCTGCCCCAATAAAACCCTGTTATCAGAGTCATTCAAGAGTCATTCTGAAATCACAGAAGCAAAATGAAAACTCAGCGTGTCTAAGTCCAGATAAAACTTCAGCTCAAAGGGCTCCAGATGATCGATGAGCTGATAACAAACGCAGTAAAACAAAAATAATGTGCAAAGATAAGCAGCTGAAAGTAAATTAGAACAATCAAAGATGATAAAAATAACATTAACATTTAAATGCGACTTTGAGTACAATAAGAGCATGTTCATAAAATGAAGCAGAATTAAAGAATAAAGTGATGATGATGTTCATTAACTAGACAAAATTTAGAATACAATAAAAATGTTCAGTGAACATACAAGGAGCAGAGGGGGTGATGGTAGATGAGTTTAAATGCCTGGGGTCAACCATCCAAAGAGAGGCGACGAAGAGAATGCAGGCAGGGTGGAGTGGAGAGCAGTAAGAGTGAAAGGGAAGGGCAGTGAGACGTGCCCAGGATGGCTCTGATACAAAGACAGGGGGCCAAGCTGAAGGTGGCAGAGCTGGAGATGTTCAGATCTTCATTGGGAGTGAGCAGGAGGCTGTCCCTCCATCACAGGGACAGCTCAGAGTCAGAGAGGCTGAGATGGTTTGGACATGTGCAGAGGAGAGAGAGAGAGGATATACTGGATAAAGGATGTTGAAGTTGGAGCTGCCAGGCAGGAGGAAAAGAGGAAGACCTCAGAGGAAATGCATGGATGAAGTGAAGGAGGACGTGCAGAGGGTTGGTGTGACAGAGGAGGATGCTGGGATAGGGTGCATTCGAGGCAGATGTCATTAATCACGATTTTCAATAATAATAAGATGAGGATGGTAACGTGTAAATTTCATGAACAGAGATGCAGTTTTTCTCCTGCTGGGGGCAGTAATGCGCCGATGGCGTCCGCACTGCCAGAGAAAGTAGTTCCGGGTTGTTGGGAGGTCGTGTTTCTCGTGCTGTTGACGTCCTTGATTGATTTGGTTGAAATGCGATCGATACTTTGAAAGTAGTCGGTAAGAAGCTCCGTTTCCTTCCGCCGCTGTTTGTCCGGAACTGAGCAGGTGTGTGTGGCGCCATAGAACTTCCGGTAACCTGTGTGTGTCTGTGTCCAGAAGCTAGCTGAGCTTAGCCGGTAGCCTTGTTGTCGGTACCCACAAACATCAGCGCATGCAAAGGTGTGCTCTGTTCACAGGTAGGAGAGGTTGGTGGAATAACTGCACACTCGGTTTAGTTCTCGCGAGTTTAACAGTCGTGCCGCCGGACTGCGGGCACAAAACCTGAAGCTTCAGGTCCTCTGGTTCCTGCACGAGGAACTCCCCACACCTGAGACCCCGGAGGAACCAACCAGAGGAAGCTGCGCCCTACTTCGGCATGAAGGAGTCGGGTTTTATCACCGGTGAACGCTCCTCAGACGCTCCCCTCAGGGCTTTACTGTGGAGGAAACCATGAAACTTTAAGTTTCCGCATCTCTGAAATCAGATCAATTCATGATGATCCTCCAACAATCATATTGAGAGTCACTGTCCGACCTCCATTTAAACAGAGCTTCACACACGAAATGATGTCATAATAAGCAGATTTAAATAAAGCTGACTGAGGTTCAGAGTTCACCTGTGGCTTTGACAGACTGCTCAAATGCAGCAGTAGGTGGTGGGGCGAGAGGGAACCCGCAACAGTGTTTCAGTTCAAAGGAGTTGCAATGAATTATGGGACACAGCTGTGCCCTGTGATAAAGGAACCAATGAGGCGCCTTTTCTTAGTGTTGAGAAGATTCAGCCTGCTCTGATAGTGGCTGCAGGGGCTGCATTCATGTTTATCACCTCTGCCTCTGAAGGCAAGCGCAGCGAGCAGGTCGGGAATCCCATCCTGCTAGTCCATGAAGCTCTCGGTGGTTTGCACCCTCAGTGCCTTTCTGACCTGCTCAGTGTTTGTGAACCGAGTCACACCTTTCAGGTCTTTGAACTGCTCCCAGATCAGATCTAAGTGCTGAGGGTTCTTACTGTGCTCCTACCTGCTGACCAGAGATCAATCGCTCTAATCAAAATAGAAGAGAATGTATTTTATTTTATTCCAAAACAAACAGTACAGGCTGTTGGCCATAGCCTATGTAAAGTGCTAATACCAGTATGTGACCCACTGGGACACAAACTTCAATACAAGAGCAATAAATTTAGGTCAGAGTAATGACAAACTAACCACCTCCTATTACCAGCTTTAATTCAGCTTTTATATAAGTAAATACGTGCATATAAATATGTAACTGTACATACTTATGAATAATATCAAACTAAATTTCTGTCATTACTGTGGGACACCTGCAGTACCTTCGCGGGCCACTGCTTGAAGGAGTAGAAGACACGTTTGGATGGAGCTGTTATTAAATGTGATGAAAAACTGAGGATCATCTCTGAAGGGTCAGGTGACCCAGCCCCAAGTACCAAAGTGAAATACTGCAGTACTCGATTACGTGATGGAAGCGTGTCAGCTGATGGGATGTTCTTGTAACGAATGCTCTCCTGTGATGTTTCAGGAATGGCGTGTTTGTGGAGTCTGAGGCCGGTGCTGACGTCACTGATTCAAGGTGAGTGTCAGACATCAGGTGAACGTTGGACGAGTGCCGAGTTTATTTTAACGTTTAACCCGTAAACCTCTCCCTCTGCAGCATCCCAGCACACCTCTGCATGGACATCCCCCCTCCTCTGCAGGACCATGGCCACCCTCAACCAGATGCACCGCCAGGGGAAACCCAAAGTGCCTCCTAAAGCCGTCGGCGCCACATTTGGCCGCCCCCAGCTGAAGGCGGTGATCCTGAAGACCATGATCCGAAAGCCCAAGAAGCCCAACTCTGCCAACAGGAAGTGTGCTCGCGTGCGGCTATCCAATGGGAAGGAGGCAGTGGTGTTCATCCCTGGGGAGGGGCACAACCTCCAGGAACACAACGTGGTGCTGGTGCAGGGTGGCAGGACGCAGGACCTGCCCGGGGTCAAACTCACCGTGGTCAGGGGCAAATACGACTGTGCTCACGTGGTGAAGAAGAAGCAGTAGACTGACTGTGGGGGGGCTGCTGTGTGTGTATATATGTAAGAATAAATGTGCCCACTCTGATTTGTCTAGCATATTTGTGACCCTTGACCCTTCTGCCAGCAGAGGTGAAGCTGCTGCAGAGGAGTTCCTGAGGTGTTTCTGATGTCCAGAATTAAACTCACTTCCTGCTCGTCCTGAAAGCGTTGTTTCATTTGTGTGTCACTTCGGTTGGAGATGTTATGGTTGAGGTTCTGTTGGAGTTTCTTATTGTTCCTGCAGAAGATTTTCATTTCAGAGGGAACCCCTGAAAACAGGTGGCACTGCCTGCAGAATTTCACCATGGGAACCCTTGTGCTGCGCTTCATGTACACCTACGACATCAGGGGTCAGTCACACCCTAAACCCAACAGGAAGTCCACTATGTTGAGTTTACGCGATTTTGGCACCAGTTTTGCCATTTCCAGGTTTATTCTGGAACAGAGTCCTTGGAGGGTTGTTGAGGTCGACCATCTGAGGACCTCGGCAACGCAGTGAAGCAGGAGTTTTTGTCTGCTGTGTGGCGGCAGATTTCAATCATTCAGTGTAATTCACACACGTCCCGTCGGCCTCAGACTTGTTTTTGATGAGCGTCCCGGCCTGAGAACACCTGTGTGTGTGTGGTAAGAGGAAGTGAATTCACAGAACAGGATGCTCAGAAATCCAGAATCTAACAGCATCCAGTTTACCTTCAGGTCGGATGAAGAACAAATTCAAATCCTCCCACTTGAGAGGCAAATAATTGACATTTGATTGTTGCGATAACCTGAACACTCATAGCAGGTGAGTTACCTGCAGTTTGAGTGGTGGTTGGTGCAGCTTAGACCTTCCTGCAGAGGTCAGAGGTGACCATGAAGCTGCTGCAGGCTAAGGTGAGGTACGATGACGTCCATAGAAACGTGTTTCGTGTCACCTGAATTGTGAATGAACAGCACGCGCCCTCTCCTCCCGCTGCACTGTTGTTGTAATTCACCTTCCAGCCAGCGGCGGCAGCACTGAGTGAGGTTCAGGTGGGACTCACCTGCTGTTTGGCTGGTTGTTTTGGTCGCCTTTATTTCCTCCTGAGATCGTTGTGAATCCTCCTGACAGACAGGTGAGAGTTTGATCCGCGCACCTGTGGGCTGACGCGGCTCTGAGAGCTTAAAAGTCCGAACCCGGCTCCGCCTCCAGCAGTGCTAACTAGCGTTAGCATCAGCTAGCCGCTCATCAAGCAGCACAAACGGCGAAACATAAGCCGCTCTGCCGCCCGGGCTGCTGCTGTAACACAGCCGGGTTCGGATCCTTTTTGGGATGTGTGTTTACTCACTGTATGTTTAAAGTTTCGAGCTTTTCTCTGAAACTTTCAGCTTGAGATTGCAGGCTAGCCGTAAGCTAGCTGTGAGGCTAGCACTGGGGCTAGCTGTGGGGCTCCGTGTTGAAGGACCAGAAAGGTCAGGGTGGGCTCTGAGTTCCTCTTTGTGTGATCATGAAGGACCGGCCACACGCTTTAAAGCACCCCGCAGTAAAGGTATGAGGAAATAACCGGTGAGAGCTGCACTGTTTAGAAGTTTTGAGCTGCCTCATTGATTCATATGATGCTGCGAAGGTAAATACACTAAAACTCAGCTTTCTGTCATTTCTTTAAGCAGTCTTCAGGAACAGTTCTCCAGGCTTCTTGAAGGACATTCAGAGCTCTTCTTTGAGTGTTTCTGCCTTTGGTTCTGTTCTCTGTCTGGATGGGGAGGCCAATCAATGACTGATAGTGTTCACCTGTGTGCTTTTCTATCCGGGTACGCTTTTACCCCACTGGCAGTGTTCGGGGGATGATTGTCACGCTGAAAAACGAAGCTGCTGCCGATCAGATGCTTTCCAGGTGGTATTGCACGGAGGATCAAAATCTGATGGTACTTTTCTGTGTTCTTAACTCCATCAGTTTTGATCTCCAACACCACCTGCGGAGATGCAGCCCAAAGAGAGCCGCCACCGCATTTCACAGAAGGCTGCAGACACTGTTGTAACAGCTTTTTGGAAATCACCTTGTTGGTGCAAAAATCCTATTTCGTGCTTTCAGGCTGTTATCTTTGGCATTCTTTTTTTTATAGATTCAATAAAAGAAATGAGAACAAATTGTGTGCAAGTAACAAAAAGCTTAAAGATACAATTTTAAAACTGGTTCTTTGCTCGGTTGTTGGTTATGTGTCAACACAACGCTGGTTCATCCTTTGAATTAGGAGAATTTTTAAGCTTGAATAATTCACAGGTCAGAGGCGTAACACAAAAAAGCATTCATCTGAAAATGGTCAGGTACAAGGACTGGACTGAAAATGAAACAGCAGTCAATGTCTAAAGAAGAACTTTGAGAGATCTGCAGAAAGCCTGAGAACTGTTGCTCAAGAGCACTTTAAAATTAAAATAAAGTCTGGCTGCTTGGAAGCAAAATATGGCAAAATAAGAAAAGTCTTTTGCACAGTACTGTGTTTAATGCTCGTATTTAGTCTGCCTTTAAAAACTCATACAGAAATTTGCAGGGCACAGACTGCAATGCAGTGAAGCACCATAAAAGCAGAGGAGGCAGATTATTGATGACTGCAGGACTGATCCTGCATCAGTTTGAACTGAAAATGATTCAGGGCCCAGTTTGAGTTGATGCTCTGAACAGAAAATGCTGAGATTTTCTGTAATAGCAGCTTAGTCTTCAGGTGATGCTGTTACTGAACCCAAAACTTTAAGGTCAGTGGGCACCCAGAAGCTTGGTTATGTCAGCATTAAGTAAATATTAAAACTTCCTATATTTAATTTCTTTAAAACATTGAAATTGTGTGATCTCACTGGCTTTGTATGCAAATTTTTAATTGCACACTTTTACACTCACTGGCGAGTTAATTGGGCACACCTGTTTACCTGCTAGTTAACATAAATCAACTGTTCACATGGCAGCAGCTCAGTGCATTTATGCATATAGACATGGTGAAAATGACCTGCTGAAGCTCAAACTGAGCATCAGAAGAGGATGAGCCTCAGCCAGCCAAAAAGGGGAGGGGTCTCTGGGGAGGAGGCATCCAAATGGGTGGAGAGGTCAGACAAACCCACAGAGTAATGACGGAGGACGGAGAGGTGGAAGGAGAACAGACCTTCCCCCGAGGAGGAGGAGGAGAAGAAGGATGATGAGGTTAAGAAGCTGAACGATGCTACGTGCAAATGGAGAGGAAGCAGGGCCATCATGTATTGATCCAACTAATTTAAAGTGATCAATGAGTGAAACGTCCTTTGGCATGGAGCACTCAGGCTGATTTTTGTGTCACGGTCAGGAGGACAGAAATGAGAGAAGCTTCTTTTATAGCCTCAGAGGTGAAGGTGAGCTACATTAGCTCAGGTCTGCCTCCAGGACAGTTAGTGCGGCGCTCTACTTCATGTGGGAAAGAAGAAACCTGCTGTTTCCAGAGTCAAAAGTGAGCATTTCAGGTTGATTCATGTTTGTGTTTGTTTCTCTGTTTCAGTGTGAGGATTCCTTCAGCAGCGTAGACGGAGGAGTTTAACGGGTTAATGCAGCTCCTCCTCTCAGATCAGCTGAACCAGGCTTCAGGTACGCGTGTCACCTTGCTGAACGGATTCCTACTAACAGGCATCAGTGCATCCACTGTTAGCAGGAATTCATGTATGATTGTTTGTTTCAGAGGCCTGAAGGAGACGTGTCCACGCTGAGGAGGAGGAGAGCATGAGGAGATGAATGGAGTGAAGGAGGAGCCTGAAGAAGGAGGAGAGGACTGTCAGCTGCTTCCTGCTCAAGGTTAGGCATCAGTGTTAAATTATTCATTAAAAAGGAGTTATATGAGGGATGAGTGCTGATGTTTTGGTCCATTATCAGTCCAACCTGGACTCAGAAAGCTAGTTTGGATATCGACAACAACAGGCTGATCTGTAGACTTCACTTCTATGTTGTTCTGTATTCACTGCATCCCACCTTTGCAGCAGCAACGCTAACAGCATGCAGGATGTGGAGGTGCAGCGGCCGTACTCTGCCAGCACAGATTTCAGGGATGTTAGATCATGACCCCAGAAAAGAAAATTAGCCTCTGAAACTAATCATCCCACCAACTGAAGAATGACCTCTTTAGTGGTTCCTGGTTTTCACCCAGGCAGCTTCTGTTCAGCTCCCAGCTGCAGGTATTCAGGACCTTTAATGTGACTGAGTCAACCTCACATGGTGCCTGACTTTTAAACCAAGATGCAAAAGCAGAAAATGTGCAAATTGATCAGCATCTGTACAGCAGTGCGCACAAAATGTAAAGCAGCTTTTCTCAGTCTGAGCTACTGGAGTGACATTTAGGTTGTATGCGTCCCACTTGAATGTTTTAATTTATTTACAGTGTGTTATACTAAACAAGAGCAATTACACAATGAAATTGTTACTTTATTGTGTTTTCAGGCGCACTTCTTTCCTCTACAGCGGTGCGTTTTCTGCCCTCCTTCAAAGCTCAGACTCATTCACTGTTTAGTTCAGCTTGAGCTGAAGTAACGGAAAGAGAGTCTTTGGTCAGGAAGATCAGTCTATGAGCAGAAGCCGTGTTTTCGATAAGTGAACATCAGGAGGAGTGTTTGGGTTGAGTGCTGGCAGGGATGGCAAGTCAGTAACAACCGTTAGTCTGAGCCAAACTCAGGACCCCATGTCGTCCTCCACCTCTTTTTTCCTTTTCTCCACGTGTTTGTTTTTCATATGAATTTAAATTTAAAGGAAATCCTCCATTAATAACATGATTTTAAGTCTTTTTTTTGTCCTGCAGGAGGTGGGGGCGTTCCAGATGTGGAGAGTCTCTCGGTACCAGAAGAACCTGCTTCAGATGCGTCAAGCGCTCATCGGTCAAAGCGCTGCCACCGCTGCTCGGTATGCGGCCGGGAGTTTTCACGTCCGTCCCGCCTGGCGGATCACATGACCGCCCACACTGGCGAAAAGCCGTACAGCTGCTCACTGTGTGGCAAACGCTTCACAAAGAAGATAAACGTAGCCGTCCACCAGCGGGTTCACACCGGAGAGAAGCCGTATTCCTGCCCCGACTGCGGCGTCAGCTACGCACAGCTGAGCTGCCTGCGGCGCCACCGGCTTGGGCACGCCGCAGAGAAACCCCACTGCTGCTCGGTGTGTGGGAGAGGATTCGTCCAGCGGCGCCACCTCGTCCAGCATGAGCGCACTCACACCGGAGAGAGGCCGTTCATCTGCTCGCTGTGCCCCAAACGCTTCGCCTCTAGGACGGGGCTCGTCGATCACCAGAAAACCCACACGGGCCAGAACCTGTACTCCTGCTCCATCTGCGAGAAGGTTTTCTCCACAGCCTCGTCCTTCAGGGACCACGTCAGACTCCACACAGGGCAGCAACCTCACCCCTGCTCGCTGTGTGGCAAGAGCTTCAACAGGCCGGGTTTGCTGAGGAAACACCTGCAGAAACATGCCGAGCAAATCCAGGTGGTCAAAATTGAAGGTGCAGATGGACAGGTGAGTGAAGGACACGACAGGAAGGGGCATCTTGAAAAGGTCATCACTGAGGGAAAGTTCACGTGACCATATCTGTTAAACAGATGCGGTCACGGGATTGCAGGAAGTGTTTTGAAAGTGTTTTGAAAGTTTTGGTTTTCTGAACAGTTGCTTCAGAAGTTTTGACACTTTATATTAGTTAAAGTACGTTCGAGGCTCACTGAGTCATAACTGTGAGGTCTGTCACAGCTACCGTGTGTCGGTGGTTCTTGGACTGCTTCAGAGGTCACCTCACACCTCTTCACAGTTTTTATCTGTCATAAAAAATAAATACTGATCCAATTTTAGTGACCTGAAGGTTGCATTCAGTCGGTTTCAGTTAGCGTCCCAGCCTTCCCTCAGAGAAAAATGGTTAGGAAAACAAGATTATGGGAAAAAATCATAATCATGGTTATCTTGGTCAATCTTGAAATCATGATTACTCATTGACTTGAAAGGTCCCTTCACCTCTCCTGTAGTCTCTCTGGGATCACTTTGTCTCTTTTATTTTTATTAACTGTGTGACCCTGTGAGGTCTAAGTCATCATCGGTGACGACCCCCAGCTGACCCCTGTGTTTGTGATGTGATTCTGAGGGAACAGGTTAGAGTGATTACGGAGGGTGAGTTAAACCTCACTGGGTGAATATTTCTTATCTGCAGACACTTTGAGACACTGATCCTGTTCAGTCGAGTATACTTGGGTCCATGTGGAAAGCTGCTCACAGTCATGGTTTTAACAGGGATCCCATTCAGTCTATAGATGCAGATTGATATCCCAGCTAGCCAGCATTAGCTGATAACTCCCGTTTGTTGTTGGCGGTCTTGCTGTTCTCTTTTCTCTCTTCAGTTTCCCCTCACCCTCTAAAGCAGTTGCAGCAGATGACTGCCCCTCCCTGGGCCTGGTTCGGGTGGAGGTTTCTTCCTGTTAAAAGGGAGTTTTTTCTTCCTACAGTTGCCATGTGCTGCTCATCAGATGGTTATGTCAATTGTAGGGTCTTTACCTTAAAATACAAAGTTCTTTCTGTGAATGGAAACAGGTTTGAGCTAAAACGAAAGTTTAAAGTTTCAGGTTCTTACTCATCAAATTCTCACTTTGTCTTAAACCTCAGGGGGAAATGAATCTTCACTGCTTCCTGTGCCAGAAGGACTTCTCCTCTGCTGAGAAGCTGCAGCAGCACCAGCAGCTCCACCAGAGGGTGCAGCAGTTCACCTGCGACGTCTGCGGCCGAGAGTTCGGCCGAGGATCCCGGCTGAAGGAGCACATGCGGTCTCACACCGGAGAGAGGCCGTACCAGTGCGACATCTGCATGAAGCGATTCTCCGTGCTCAGAGTGCTGAGGAAGCATCAGGAGATCCACAGCAGGGTTGAATGCAGCACCGCCGCGACTCCAGAAGACCCGGTGAGGAGGCAGCCCCTGATTTCAGGGGGAAAAACGTAAAAATGCAGAGCCAGCACATAATTATTAGGCTAAATAATATCTGTAACTCCCAACAGCCCTAATCTGAAAACAGAACATGAACCCAAAACATTTCATCCATCTGATTAAACTTTAAGTAGAAAAATCATAAAGAGCAGAAACCTGTGATCAGTGTAAAAATCCACCAGGTATTCGACTTTAACAGCTGTCATAGGGTGAGAGGCGGAGTTCACCCTGCACAGGTCGTCACTCTGTCAGTGTTAAAACATACAGAGAGAAGACCGTTCGCACCTACGGCCAGTTTAGAACCACCACTTCATCTAACATGCATGTCTTTGGACTGTGGGAGGAACCCGGAGAACTCCTCACAGAAAGGTCCCGGCCGGACTGACGTCACATGCTTTTAAAATGTCCACAGAGATTCAGTAACTGAAGTTGTCTCTGTCAGGAGCATTTTTTAAAATTGAATACATGACTGTCAGTAAATGTGCTTTGTACAGTTTTTGTAACCTCTGTCATTTTGGAGGTAACCCCACAAAGTAAAGTTAGCTGTTAGTAGTTAGTTTGATGATGTAAAGGAGCAGGAAGGATCCTTTTAGAACTAAACCTGAAGAGTTAAGCTGTCAGCACATCCAGGTGCACAGACAGCTGAAAGCTCACTCTGTGGACAGGTTGAGCCACTGGCTTGAACTTTATGACCAGCAGGTTCAGTTTTACAAACTACGTTAATGATGTGTTTTAAGGATTTGTGTCTTCAGTAGAAACTGGCGTGCTTAGAGCTGAGAGATGAACTGACCTCGGATCTGCTCTTTGTTCCAGAAACCAGATGAACCGCACAGTGGTGTGAAGGTGGAGAACGGAAACGACCAGAACAAAGAGGGAGACTCAGAGACCGGTGAGAAACTCCGGACAGGAAACGTTCCTGTTTGTTCAGAGAAAAAAAGACTCCCAATAATTAAACACACACTCACTGCTCAGCCTGCAGATAATCCAGCTCCTCCTCACTTCAGACCAGAGCTCGGCGTAAAAGAGTAAATATGTGCACCTACAGGCATTTGACATTTTTAACCTCATGGCAACCACCAGGTCAGCCTGTTCAAAGTAGTTTAAAGGAATAGTTCAACATTTTGGGATGATAAAAAATGTCTCCAGTGTAGGGTTAACACATTCGCTTGGCAAGCAAAAGGTCACTGGTTCATTTCCTGCCTGAGACGCTTCAGTTGTGTCAGGAAGCGTATCTGGGGTAAAACTCAAATCAGCGACCCGCTGTGACGACGCCATGTGACAAGGGAGCAGCTGAAAGTATTAATGAAAAAAATATCAAGTTTAAAATCAGGTGACATGAATACCCGAGTTAAGTTCATGTGACAGCACCGAGCAGATCCTACTGATCCTGAACTTCACTCCTCTTCCTGTCTGTCCCGCAGGCGGGAGCACCGACGGCGTGAAGGAAAGCTCCTCCCACAGCTGCTTCATCTGTGGCAGGAGCTTCCTGGGGATGTCTGCACTCCTGGAGCACGCCAAGGTCCACGACACTGAAAAGCCGCACCGCTGCCCGGTGTGCGCGAAGACCCTCAGCAGCGTCGCCACCCTTCGAGTTCACAGGAAGACCCACATGGCCGACAAGCCTCACGCCTGCAGCATCTGCCCCAGGAGCTTCCTGAAGCCCTGCCTGCTGCGCCAGCACATGAGGACCCACATCAGGGACGGGCTGATCGCTGACCCCGCTGACAAGGTGACGCTCAGGAGTGCAGACTTTAGGACTTTGGTTCATGTCTTTCATCAGAACATGTTTGTTAAGGTGTGACGGAGACAGAAGTCAGGAGATTAAAAACTGCACTCAGATCATATTTCGAAGAACAGAGTCTGTTTTTCTGCTTCCATTGGATGGGAAGTCGATGACCTGTGGCATATTTCAGGTGTTCTGGTTTGACATGAAGATCGAGGGTGGGAAGGTGGAGGCAGGGATGAAGAAGAAGAAGAAGGAGGTGGATGAAGGAGTGAGCGAGCAGGTAAGAATAGAGCTGATTTCAGGTGAACTTTGTTGTTGGGGTTTGAGGTTTGTCAGCATTTCTGCTTTTTTGAGTTTCATTCCGAGTCTCAGCGTTCATCATAGCTTTAAATATCTGCAGATGTGAAGAATGGGAAGGTCAGACTTTAAAAGCTGAGCAGGAAGAACCTGAACCTTTAACATCAGCGAGCTTCAGCTGGTTTCATCCGCCAAAGCAGCAGCTGTAATAAAAAGCTGCGACTGTTATCAGACAAAAGGTTCATTAACATTTTTTTTAGAGTCGAGGACCCACATTCAGTCTGTCTGACCCAACGTTACTTAGTATTACAAAAAAATGACCTTAAATTTAGGTTCATTTATTCTGAGTGATTTTGTTCTATAGAGCTGAGACATGATTATTCTAATATCTAACTGTAGTTTAATTTCCTCCTTGCTTTTCTTAATGATGCTGCAGGACTCTGAAGGTGTTTCCACCAAAGCTGAGCTGCTCATCACCAAACGGAGCAACAGCGAGGAGCGTAAAGACGCAGACATGAGCGGGCTGATAAACTCTGATGGCGAGGAAGAGGACTGGAGGCCAACAACCTTCGGTGCGTCGTCACCTTTCATTAATTTCATTCAGTAAAGACGTAAGTTTATGAGAGGTTATGTTTCAAAGAAATCCACATATTTGAGCTCCTGGGATCAATAACTTATAAAAAAAACAAAACATTTAAACACCACCAGCGGCTTCTTCCACTCACATCCTGAAGCCGACAGACTACGAGCTCATTTTCATTCGGATGAGCCGTCCTCAGACCAGCAGAAGACCGTCCACAAACTGCAACGTCAAAAATATTTTTTCTAAGAAATTTACAAATTGAGCTCAAAAATGTATTCAACTTTTTATTTATATAGCACCAGATCACGGGGCAGCACGGTGGCGCGGTGGTTAGCACTGTTGCCTCACAGCTAGAAGGTCTGGGTTTGAATCCACTTCGGCGCGGGCCTGTCTGTGTGAAGTTTGCGTGTTCTCCCCGTGTCTGCGTGGGATTTCTCCGGGTACTCCGGGTTTCCTCCCACGGTCCAAAGACATGCAGTTACTGGGGTTCAGGTAATTGGTGATTCTAAATTGTCCATAGGTGTGAGTGTGAATGAGTGTGTGTCTCTCTGTGTTAGCCCTTCAATGGGCTGGCTACCTGTACAGTGTGTGTCCTGCCTTTCGCCCTATGACAGCTGGGATAGGCTCCACCCCCCCACCCCATCCATGGATGGATGGATGGCACCAAATCACAACAGTCACCTCAAGGCACTTTATATTATAACATAAAAAAATTTGATTTTTCTTTTCCCTTGGAATTTAAATCAGTGGCTACTTTTACTTTTTCCAGACAGTTTCACTCCAGTGTAGTTATGCTCTGTGTGTTTTTTTTAAATAGGGTAAAAAAAAAAAAAAAGGGTATAAATGATGATTGGATGGCCTCCAGTCCAAGTTTGACTCTGGTAGTTTCTGACTGCCCCTCATAAATCCTGCAGATGCTCTCCTCAGCAGCAGGTAAGAGTTTTGCTCTTCAGATTCAGCAGATAGATGAGCTGAGTTCTCTCTGATGTGTCCCTGACAGATCCTGATGGACCCTCAGACCCTGATGGACCAACAGATGCTCGTGGACCAGCAGATCCTGATGGACCAGCAGATCCCGATGGACCAGCAGATCCCGATGGACCAGCAGACCCCCGTGGGCCCTCTGACCCACAGATAGACAGCGGGGCTCATGGAAAGTCGCGGCACTGCTGCCCCGTCTGCGGGCGCGACTGCTTCAAAGCATCAGCGCTGCAGAAACACCTGCGGATCCACTCAGGCGAGCGTCCTTTCCAGTGCCCCACCTGTAGGAAGAGCTTCATCCAGCACGTCCACATGACGGAGCACCAGAGGATCCACACTGGAGAGAGACCCTACACCTGCAGCATTTGCAGCAAGAGCTTCACCTTTTCCAGTGCTCTGCGCCGACATCAGAGGCTGCACACTGACGCCCGGCCGTACCAGTGCCCCGTCTGCCCGAAGACCTTCAAGCAGCGCAGCTCGCTCAAAGAACACCAGCTGACGCACTCAGGCGTCCGCTACCAGTGCCCACTGTGCAGCAAGAGCTTCAGCCGCGCCCTTGAGCTCACCTACCACGTCGACGTGCACTCGGAGGCTCGGCCGTACTTCTGCGACATCTGCCAGAAGAACCTGAGCGGAGCCCGAGTCTTCAGGAAGCACATGAAGAAGCACGAGGTGCAGCCAGCCGGGCAGAGAGAGACTGGGATCTCCTCAGCCAACGAGAGTCTCTGAAAGAGGCGAGAGGGAAGTCCGTGCGTAGAAAACCAATCATGTGTGGACAAAAGTCAGTGACTAACCAGTGAAACCAGTGACTCCAGAAGACGTGCTCAGTTAAATCTGCCTTAAAGTAAAAGTAAAACACTTTGGAGACAGTTCGTGATGTTGTTAGCCTAGCCTCGCCTCAATGCAGGCCACTTCCTGTTACAGCTGTCACTTACATTTCTGTCTGCGGACGTGCTGAGGAAGCAGGATGAGTGTGAGCTTTTAGTCTGTATGCGAAGCTGGGCTAACGACATCCCGAGATAACAGGAATAATCTCCATCTGCAGACGAGCCGCTGGCTGATTGGACCACACTGACCCTTTAACCAAAGTGCTTTTGGTGTCTGAACCACAGACCAGAGTCTGGATGTGCATCGTAAACTTTGCCGATGGCAGGAGGTCACGTGTTTCAAAGAGAGGCGTGGTCATGAAGGGGTCACTTTAGGACAAACAGTAAATATGAACACGCAGTCATGAAAAGGTTTGTTTGACTCATCGTTCTTGATGCTTGTTGGATATTTGGTGCTACAAATACAGCTGATATATGAAGGTCAAAGGTCAGCCACATAGAGGCCTTCGAGCTGTTGCAGAGAGTCGGTGAATTCACCCAAATCAAAACTAAAATAAATGTCTGTGTTCCAGTTTGTACTCACTTCAAGTCTTCGTGTCAGTAAAGCTGGAAGTGCTCCGGGCCTCTCAGCTCGCCTTCACGTTCTTCTTCAGAGCATCGAGTTTGTTTTGAGGAGCTGTTGCTGCTCTGCGTCCAGCAGGACTAGAAAAAAGCCCGAGCGATGAGGAATAAAGTCCTCAGAGAACGTGCGCGTCCTGCACTGACTGCTGCAACACTTCTGTGTTCACCTCATCACATCCTGTGGGAAAATATGAGGAGTTTAAGAACAGAAATACTCTCATCTGTGTTTTTATAGTAAAATGTTTTTAAAAAATTATCACAAAAATTGTTTTACTGAAGTGCCACAATTTTTCTACCAGCAGGTGGCGCCAACCACTCACTGCTCACTTTATTAGGTATACCTGTCCAGCTGCTTGTTAATGTAAGCATGGTGAAGATGACCTGCTGAAGTTCACACTGAGCTTCAGGATGTGGAAGGAAGGTGATTTGTGTGACTGCTGCTCGTTGGTGCGAGTGTTTTTTTCAGAAACTGCTGATCTGCTGGGATTTTCCCACAGCATCTCTACACTTTACAGAGAAGGTCTGAAACAGAGAAAATATCCAGTGAGCAGCAGCTCTCTGGGTGAAGATGTTGATGTCAGAGGAGAATGGACAGCCTGCTTCCAGCTGATGGGAGGGCAACAGGAACTGAAACAACCACTCATTAGAACCAAAGTATGCAGAAGAGCATCTCTGGGAACACAACACATTGAACCCTGAAGCAGAAGGCCGCAGTCTGATGAGTCAATGTCTGCTGTGACAGGGTCAGAGTTTGGTGTAAATAACTGAAAGCATGGATCCAGCCTGCCTTGTTTCAGTGATTCTGTCTCCTGCTGGCATGAAGGTGTGGGGATATTTTCATGGCACACGTTGGGCTACTCAGTACCGACTGAGCATCTATAACTCCACAGCCTACCCGAGTGTTGCTGCTGACCATGCCCATCCTTTATGACCACAGTGTACCATCTTCTGATGGCTGCTTCCAGCAGGATCACACACCATGTCACAAATCTCAAATCATCTCAGACTGGGTTCTTGAGCATGACGGTAAATTCACTGTAATCAGACGGCCTCCACGGTCAGCAGATCTCAGTCCAGTAGAGCATCTTTGGGATGTGGAGGAATGGGAGATTCTCATCATGGGTGAACAGCACCTGTGTGATGCTGTCATGTCAGCATGGACCAGAATCTCTGAGGGAGGTCTCCAGCACCGTGTTGGCTCAGTGACGTGGAGAAGTAAAGCAGCTCTGAAAACACGAGGGGGCCCAACCCAGTACCTGAAAGGTGTACTTAATAAAGTGGCCCAAAGAGTGGAAATTCCTTCATTACAGCAGCAAAAACACAATTTAAACACAACAAATGTAACAAATAGCTGAAATAAGTTTGTGTATATCTCAGTAAGTTGAACTGCAGTGTCATCAAACTGATATCAGTGAGGTAAGATAAGTGTGGGACAGTTTATACGTCATCCTAATATCAAACTTCACGAGAACGTTTCACTTCCTGATGAAGATTCCCCTCAGTTGGAGATGTTTGATGACTTCACTGGATTAATATCTCACGTTTGCACCATATTCATTCCTCACTGTTTTCAGTGTCCAGGTTCAGACTGTGGGAATCGGAGCGCTGAGGTGTCCCAGCCGGGAGAAACTTTGGTTTGTTCGTCGTCAGTTTATTAATCTGAAACATGAAACTTTCACACAGTTCACGTCATTATTTTATTATTTAAAGACGGGCAGTTTTATTTGACTGTCAGAAGTATCTGTGGTTGCAGCAGTGGTTAGTGTGAGCAGGTGTTTACCATCCTGACCTCCCGTCATCGGGATTTTAATTCAGTGCTCTTTATCGAGTGAATGCTCTCATTAAGATTCACGCATTAAACTTCATACACGTGAAGCTGAAGATAAATCATGGACTGATTTTTCATGATAAACTAATAAAACCATTTTGTGAGGAACAAACTGCTGTTCGTCATCTTTGAATGCTTTGGGCTGTTCAGGGTTCAGAGCGCCACCTCTGGGTGAAGCTGAGTACAGCTAAAAGATGGGAAGATTAAAGTTACGCTTGTTGTCATTGTTTTCACGAGTTTGTTAATTTCACATTAGTCTGAAACTGTACATATTAAACATGTTGAAACAAACTGCTTTTTTAGTGTTCAGTGGAGCTTTTTACTCCGTTTGCCTGTTTCTGCTGATGGATTGATTTCCTGCAGGGGGATGAAACGGTTTGCTCTGCGTGTGATTCTCCGCTCCCGCCAGCAGGAGGCGCATAAACACTTTGTCCGTTTACACTCAGTTCAGGACACACACACACACAATTCATTTAAAAAACTAGACAGAGAAGTTTCTGGAGAAACTCGTGTGGTTGCCGCTGCGTTTAAAGCATCACCGTAGATCAAAGCCAAGCGAGTCTCCACTGAGACTGAGACGGCTCACTGTGAGACGCGCACAGTCCAGCCGGTCGCTTCAGAGATGGTGAGGAGGAAAACTTCTGGAAGATTAATAATAACACAGTGGAATTATTTGCTTTGCAAAAATCGCACCAGTTATAATAGAACTGATCTATGACTTTACAAACAGACTGCAACTAACGAAGGTGTCACAGACCTCACAAAAAGAGTCAAAGATTATAATAATAGTGATTAAGCTGTCACTTTATGGTGAACTCTATTTTTCTACAGGTGTGAAATGAGGCTCAGTGGTTGGTTTAGCAGCAGTAAAATTGTGTCTTTTGCTGTAACCATAATGTCTAATTATTAGAAGTATAAAACGGGGCCGTTTAGTCAAAAAGAAAAAAGGCTGGAATCATTATTTAGGCTCGGAGGCTGAGTCCAGCTGACTGAACTCTTTTGAAAAGCAGCTAAAACCTTTTTGGTTAATCAGGCTTTCTCTTTTCAATTTTATTGAATTATTATATTTATTTATTTTTAAACTGCCTGTTTATTTTATTGTGCCTTTTTATTGGCTATTATGGCACATCCAAAATACAGTTATGATGCACAAAATACAGAAGTACTTGAGTAGAAGTACTCTCTGCTGCTGCCTCTGAGTCCATAGATTTGTCTTTGTAAAGAAAAAATCTTTGTCCAGAGGGGGCGCTAATGAGAACGCTCAGGTGTCGTCAGGCAGGTGGGGATTCCCGCTCTGATTTATCCGCTCTGACAGGCGCACAGGGGGCGTGGTCAGGGGTCGTGAGTGGGCAGGATAAAAGCAGGTCCTGACCGCCTGCTGCAGACTCATCTGACAGCTTCTGGACCGGACTGCACCTGCTCACCTGCTCCTCAGCTTCATTTGTTTTATTCTCAGTGACTCTGAGCTCTCAGCATGGGGCATTCAAACGATATTCTGGTGGCCAACGATACAGCGAAGAACACCACAGGAGCCCACGACTGGACTGAGGTGAGACTGCACAGCACATCCTCTGCTCTTCTAATTTTCTGCAGGCATTAAAGGATCTGCAGTTTGGTGAAAATCTCAGTGCAACACCTTTTACATACTGTTGGGTTTAATCAGCACTGGAAAAATCACTCATATTTCACTAAACAGCTCCCCATTCATAAATGTTCAACACCAAAATACACGTAAGTTACGTTTTGTACTGCATTATTAGATTATTATCATCTATGAGCTGATGCTGCAGCTCACTGTCATGCCTTCAAGGGACGGTTCGCACTGAGCAGGGGGAAAACATCAAAGTCTGATTTACATACTCATAATTTTAGTTTGTTTTTCATAATGAATCATTTAAACCGTCTCCTCTCGCCTGTCTTGATGTCTTAGAAAGTCTCAATTTGTTCAGCCAAAACTCCAAATGGCACAAATCTCTTTGTCCCTGAGACCAAAAACAGCTTTGTGCAGATTGTTCTGCTCCAAAAAAACGACTCAACAAATCAATCAGCTGAACGTTTCCTGACAGAAATGGAATAAAGTTGTGTTCTTAAAGCTGATGCTGTGGTGCTGCAGTAAATCAAAGCTTCATTAACTGCAAAGAAAGAAAGAAACAGATTCAGATGTTTCACTTCCAACAGAATCCTTGAAGCTCATGATTGAACAAGAATAACATGATTACAGTCATCACAAAGATATAAACAGTTTATCACATTCAGGCTGTTAAATCAGGGCAGAAATCATTAAAAAGGCTGTTAGTGGTGATGAGAAACAAACACGTTTATCAAGTCTTAATCTCAATATTTAATTTACTATTGATAAAACATTCTTTTTGAAATATTACAAATTTATTCTTTATTTTAATCTATTTTTTTATCTTTATTTTATTTTAATTTAAAAATTCTTATGAATATCTGCATAGACTGTATTTAAAAGATGGAGGTAGCCAACGTGACATCACTCATTGGTTTTGAGGCCTCAGTGTTAGCATTTTAGCTGTGGCTATGTTGGTCTTTTGGAGCCATGTTTGCATGAGAGGGTGGTGCACTATCAGCTAATGCTAGTGTGTTTGGTTAGCAAGCTACTCTGGCTGCAGCTTGGAAGTCGTCCACAAATCAGGAGGGCGGTGGTTCGAGCTCCAGTCTGTGCATCAAAGTGTCCTCAATAAGTCACTGAAGCTGATGCTGCCTGATAAAAGCAGCTCTGAATGTGTGCGACGGGCTCAATGAGGCATGTTGTAGGAAGTGCTGAGTGCCCATTTATGCTATTGCTGCTAATTAGTGTTCAATAACACCCCAATAAAATCATAAAGCTGGAGCTCCAGCTTAATGAACCACACAGCAGCCATATTATTGGTCAGATCATTGCATTAAAAATGCACCAAGATGCTCCGACAGTAAAAACACGGCCCAGAGGTCCAGTTCAGGGACTCCAGTTAACAGAGGTGAAGCCGAGCAGACAGCTAGCAGCTTCAGCTGCCTGTGTTGCCATCTACCGGTCAGTCAGAGAGGCCACGACCCTAATAATGTAAACTTTATTTTAACAGGTGAGTTATAGAAACATCCTCCCCCATACAGCTGTTATGAAGAGGGAAATTAGCTACAGAGACCAAAGCAGTTTCTGTATCAGGCTGTAAACATGTTCATTTCTGCTCTTAAGTTTTAACATGGGAGTCTATGGGGACTGACTCACTGTGGCGCCTCTGCTGGATGCCAGAGGAACTGCAGATTGTGCTATATGGGGCTGATACCCATGTTTAATCTGATTCTGTGTAGCGTGGCGAGGTCGGGGAGCGCTGAGTGTTGTGTGTGCACACACGGCTAACTTGTTGCTCCTTTTGCTGTAAAGTGTTGAAATTAAATTCACCAAAATATGAACATGAACCTTTAAAAAACAAGAATACTAAAAAATGACTCCAAGCTTTTTGGTAACAGTGTAGCAAAGCATGTTGTGCGTGTTAAATTTGGATGAACTAAAAGTTCCAGTCGTTGCATCTGAGAAAGAAGAAAACATGAATAACACTGACATTACAGCAGCTTTCCTTTCTTCAGCTCTCAGAGTGAATTTCTGGACTTCCTCTGGGCTTTTTGTGTTTCCCCCACAGTTTATTATTGTCGTTATTTTTAACACTTTCACTCCCACATCTGCGTCTGATATCAACTGACCTTAGGGAGGGGAAGTCTGAAGATATTCTGTTCTGCAGCAAACACTCAGTGCAGCAGTAAAATGTGAATGAATCCACAACCGCAGACCTTAAAGGGATTTAGATGTGAATCATGTAAAGCTCGTCTAAGAATAAAAACATGGAGCTGGACACAAGCAGAAAACGGTGGCCTTTAATTTTAAAGAAATGTGTGAGTTTCCAGTGTATGTATCTCAGTATTTGATGTTAAAGAGCTTTGACGTGGCAGCAGAGATGCTTGTTGACCAGGCTGATTGTTGCCCTGCAGGTGTACTCCATCGTCAGGTGGATCCAGCTCGTGATGGCTGTGCTCAGGTCAGTGTCTTCATCACTTACTGCTCCTTCATCCTCCTGATGAGGCATAATAAATGCATACCTTGACTACATTTTACTGATAATGCCACATAAATGTGACTTTTTGATTTGATTTCTGTAGATTTTTGCTTCCTCTCCGCTGCATTTATTATGACTAGAATTACTCTGCACAGTCACAAAACACACAAAATATAAATTGTGATGCAACATAGATTACAGCGGGCCACTGAACACATTCATGCACTGATCATTATCCCATAACACACAGCGGGGGTGTCAAATTCAAAGTGGTCCAGGGCACTGAAACTACTGTGGAGCACCCTGAAGACCTCCAGGCTGCTGCAGAGCGTTCTGAAAATGATCCAAGTACTGAAGAAAACTCATCAGCTGGGTCAGATTGTTTGACGTCCCTGATGTACAGAAAGGAGCCGTCCTGCAGGACTCGTTTGTAGCGGACTGCGTCAGAACACAATAGGCTTTAATTTCCAGTTCATTTACCCCGTGTGGGACCAGTGGGAAAGACCTGAGGGGTCAGAGGTCACAGCACTCAGACAATAGAGGCAGGAACAGTTCCAATCTGGCATGAAATCTTTTGATTAGAGCTTTTCTTTTTCTCCTCTTTCACAGCATCTTTAAAAAATGCCGCGCTCTTGCACTGAGCAGCGTTTCTCTCTGAGTTTCCATGTATGGATTCAGTAAATATGCAGGAAGAAGTTTAATCTGACCTTTGTGTGTTTATATTTGCAGCATTCTGGGTTCAGGCTCCATCATTTCCTGTTTGATGTTACGGAGACTCAGCCGGAAGCCCGAGGTCAGCCGCTTCTCTGTTCTTTAATGCTCACACGAAATGTGCTATCAAATGTGGTCTAAAATTTTAAAGTTAGGATCACAAAGAGGAACTGCATATAAAAGCTGGATGCAGTCACTGTGAAATCACCCATTGTTTTATGAAGTTCCCTTTCAGAAACCTCAGCCTGAGCACTTTGAGTGGTGGCTCTGACTGAGAAACAGAGAGAGGGACTCTGGGCGCTCATACTGTACCTATTGTTTAAAATTTTAATGAGGCCATATTTCCCCAGAGCAGAGAGATCACCAAAGGAGACTCAGATGCACATGGAATCTTTCACTGCGAGCATTTTTATAGTTAGAGTAGCCCAGCCCACCCTTCAGATACAAATAAAAATAATACAGATGCCAGAGAAAGACTTCAAGGTAACCAATCATCATTTTATGGTCAAGAGTCCCTGGGGTCAGTCATTTAGGACTCATCCAATAGAAAAGGAGATGTAGTCAGTAATAAAGCAGCCCGGGCTGAAGTCATATCTAACTCTCCTTTCATTTCTGACTGTGATGGGATCATCATAGATGAAACGAACACCATGTTTTATTCAGTGAAACCGTAAACTAACAGGAACGTGTTGGAATGGTAAATGGATTAGTTCTTTTATAGCGCTTCTCTACTCTAATTGAGCACTCATACAACATGTTTCACCCATTCATACAAGCACTTCCATGTGTAACTAATGCTTATTATCTGACATTCACACTCCAACGCTTGTGTCAGAGAGCAACTTGGGGTTCAGTATCTTTCCCAAGGATACTTTGGTATGCAGCCCAGAGCAGCCGGGAATCAAACCACCAACCTGATAAGTAGGTGACCTGCTCTACCAACCAAGCCACAGCCACCTCACTGACCTCAAAGAACAGCTGAGCAGTACGCTCATTTTCTCATAAATTTTGTCCAATCAGAATGATTTTTACACCCAGACGAGTCGCCCTCTGCTGGTCATGTGTGCAGGTTTAAGGCTCTTCTACATTAGTCACATTTTTCAGACCCAAACCTACGTCCAACCTTTTTATTTCACAGCACAGTGTAATATCTTTGTTCTTGATGTGTTGGACCAAAACTTGCTATCATTAGGACAAAAACTAGATTTAATTGTGGTGATTTAGTGGCTCGGTAGTGCAGTGAAAGCTCCCCAGTTTGATCCCAGGGGGCGACACAAATCCCTTCCGAGTTTTCAGGAAGAAAATCTGCCACGTCAAACACGTGGAGCTACGAGCTGCAAGCAGCTTCTTTATGTTAGAGGCTGGAAGCGGCGAACCTTTGGCAGTTTAAATATTTGAAGTGAAAGAGTTTAAATCTTTCTGATCGCTGTAGTTGTAACTGCATGTGCTTGCCGGCCTTTTTTAAATTGGTTCAACTAGGTTCCTTCAGTTGTGAGTCTGTCATGCAAAGATATTCAATGCAGGCACACTGGGTTCAATTCTGTGCTTAAAAGCAAAGATCATGTCTGAGCATTTGGAGCTCCCAGCAGAGACTTCAGTGGTCAGAGTTTTACTTTCTTGACCTGAAAGTCTTCAGGAGAGAATTTTTATTTATTTTTTATTTTACCTTTATTTTACCAGGTAAAATGTTTGAGAACCAGTTCTCATTTAATAACATGACCTGGTGAATGTGGTTCTGGACACTGTTACAGAGCTAACACTGGTACTGGATGGATCTACATGGGAAAAATGTTTTATATTGTGTTGTACAGTGTAATGTAGTTATTAATTTATAGTCATTGTGTTGTGTTTGTGTGTTTGCAGCTGCAGCCTCTGTTCCTGCTCAGCATTGCTGACCTGCTGCTCGCCGTCTGCTGGCTGATCGGCGCCGTTCTGTTCTCTCAAGACTGCAGCGGCCGGAGCATGCACTGCTACAACCTGCACATCGTGGAGCAGGTGACAGCACTACACTGCATTACACTACACTGCATTAGACTACACTGCATTAGACTGCATTAGGTCCCACCAAAGCTCCCTGTGGATCTCCATGGCTAATGTTTGTGTGTGAGGAAGCCTCCTCGTTTGCATGAGCAAACTGTGACCTATCAGACAGCTCTGAGTACATATCTGTGCACACACAGCGATGGACTGTAGACTCTAAAACCAGGTGCAGCACTAACCGTCACAAAGCAACACAACGCCACACAAAATGTTCCAGGAACAGCGATGGACTGTACGGCGATTGGTACCACTTCCACAATCATCAAGTGATACACACTGGCCCAAACATCACAACCAAGTTCAGGTCCAGACAGCACCACAGGCTTCCTTTTTGTTTTTTTAGGGGAAAGTTTTAAGATTTTTCGAGTGAAGTTTGGAGCTGCTGAGGGATTTCCATATCCTCAAAACAAACCTGTGTATTTCCTGAGAAATCAGCCAAAGTTGACTCCACAGTTTACAACTGGAAATATCGCAGCTTCCTCCTTCAAAACGCAACTGAAATAGGGAAGCAGTAAAGAAAAAAACACAAACTTTCACATCATCAGTTTTAGTTGATTTCCATATTGCAATATTTAACACGTGACCTCATAACTCTTTATTTGGTGCACGATTAAAAACACACCCTTTTATTTTCTTTTATGTTTTTTTTTCTTTTTTTTTCTTTTCTTTTCTTTTCTCCTTTTGCGTCATGTTATTATAAGTAAAGGTTTTTAATTTAGGTGTGTTTTATTACTCGAGATATTGATTTTGTTCCTGAGCTGATTTTGTCTTGTCAGTTAATAAGTGTAACATTGTTCCTGAAAAAAGCAAAATAAAGCAATTATCAAATTATAAATCACTGTTATCAGAAGTGATGTTACACCATCCAGCTTTCAGGGAGATTTTCACATCCAGAACTTCCCCTTTTATTCCTTTGTTTTTATGATATTGATGTAAACATAAAGATGCAGAAAATGTTTGTAAACATTCAGAGCTTTATATCAAACTGTTAACGTATTTATAGTGAAGGGTGTATAGGGTGAAAACCGGAAATCCTGGTGACTACACCATGCGGTCTGCTGGTGATAAGGTAGTTTTGTGAAAGAACCCTGACCTTCAGTGGTCTCAGACTAGTCTGCAGTCACTAATCAAGACACCACAATACATGGAAAGAGCACCGACTACACACAACCTTTAGAAAGTTGTAAAATATGAACTACCCTTTGCATCTGCAGCTGCCTGTGTGTGTGTGTGTGTGTTTGTGTGTGCACACCTGCTTTATGCTCGGGGCTCCTGGGTTTCACCCAGGAACAGAGACAAACAAATAACTCCTTTAATAACAACCACCTTTACACACACAAACATGCTTCGACCACTAAAGTGGCACCAACTATACAAGTGTCCTCCAAGGCTAGAAAGTCTTCTGCTAACAGCACATCCCTGATAGATTAGATTAGCTTAGATAAATCATCCACATGATTGTGGTTCCAGACTAGAACATCAGTAATACAGATGTGATCAGCAGCTCTGTGGGACAGGACTAAATGTACCAAGCTGTACTAAACATCAAATCACCAAAGCAGCAAAAACAAAAGAAGGAAGTGGTCACAAAAAAGGTCAGGGCAGCAATCATAATTAAAACTTGAAAGAGAAACAAAAATATATTAACTCACGTAACAGGGCCTAAAATCAGTCAGAAAGAAACAAAAGTGCAAACTGCAAAAATGGGAACACGTGAGAAGTAACCATGATGGATCATGATGATCTGTTAATGTTCTCTCTGCTTGAAATGTTTTATCAGTTGCAGCCACTTCATTTAAGCCCGTTCACCCAGAATAAAACAAGCTCCAGACGAGGTTTATTTTTATGGCTGTGTTGCTGTGACAACACAATCCAGCATCCGAACTTCATCCACATGCAGCGAGCGGGCCCCCGCTAAATAACGTCTTTGTTGCCAAACTTCCTGCGCTTGTCAGTTTCAGTTTGAAGTATTGAGGTGCTGATTCCAGAGTAAACAGATCTGTTTACTGTAGTGAGCTGTTCTGTCCCGCTGGCTTGGTTTATTTGGCCCAGATGACCCAGTCCAGATCCTGAACTGGGTCAGTAAGGGGATGAAATAGAGCAGGAGAACCGGGACAAAACAGACTGGATGCAGAGATGTGAAAAGAGGAAAAACCCCAGAAAACATTTCTGACCTACATCTTTCATTCAGAGGAGTCGACTCCCGGCTCAGCTGCTGGTTTCAGCTCTTTATGTGCTCACCGAGGGGATGCTGATGTCTGAGGGAGTAAGGATGTCAGGGGACTCATTTAGAAAATCAGTGCAGTGTACGTGAGTGAGAATTTAACTCATTTCAAACTCTGTTTCAGATTTTCTACATGGCCTCTTTCTTCTACACCCTCAACTACGTGTGGAACCTCTACAAAGGAATCAGAGAGAAGTACTACAGCTGCATGGATGGATACCCTGTACAGGTACACACTCCACCACACAGCACATCTGTACAGCGCCCCCTAAGGACAAAGCACATGCAAGAGCAGCAAAATGAAAGAGTGAAAAATCCCCTCACTATGTTTTTATTTAGACTCTAGATCTCTTTTAGAGTGTTTTCTATAAACACTTATCTGAATATAAAAAGCAAAAACAGACTTGTTGAGAGGATAAAAAGATGATCCAGTGTTTCATGGCCAGGAATAACGTATTGTTCCTCCTGAATCCAAACAGACTGTCAAAGTTCTGCTGGAGGGGCATGGCCTCTGTCCGACACTCCCAGCACACTCTTACTACATATCTGAGGATGCCAGGCCTGTCCAGCATCCTTCCCCACCACCTGATCCTGCTTTCTTCACCCAAGTTTTTCCAAAATATGCAGCTGCAGACCACTTGGGTTCAGATTGGGCAGTTCCTCCCAGTCACACCAGTAAACCCTGTCTGTCCTCACAGGGGTGTTCTGACCGAGTGATCAACACACTGTTAGTTTAATCTGCTCAGGGTTCTGAGGGTATTATTATAACCAGAACCCACCTGGTTACATCATATTTTTGGATCTTTTGTGCAGGTTTCCAACAGAGTGAGCACTGCGGGTAAAGTCCTTGCGCTGGTTTCATTGTGAGTAACCACCAACTGTTTGTAACAGACAAAACCTGTGATGTTCATGTCTGAAACCTTCCCTCTAGCTGGATCCATTTAAACAGCTCTATTGTGCGTGTGTGTGTGTGTGCGTGTAGTCTGCTTCCTGTTCTGCTGATGATGCCGGTGATCATAGAGGGAAACCTCAGCCAGTGTCAGGCCAACTTCAGCGAACCCTTCAGGTGAGGACAGAACCTGGACTGTTTACACATGTCCAAAAAACTGATTCGAACTTTACAAAAACAGGAAGTCATTCAAACGTTTTCATTCCACACAGAAGCTCAATAGTTTCTTTTCCATATCAAACCAGATGTCTGATGATGCACACCGGAGCGCTGTTCCTGGTCTCGGATCACCAGCCGATAATCCCAACCTGCAACCGACTGAACACCTACCACATCACCGTCTTCCTCATCACCGTCGTCTTCACTCTTCTGAGCATCACGGTGAGTTTATACTCGTTACATGGATGGGCGAATATTTCTCTACCAAACATCAAAAAGAGATGACACAAACCGGCCTCTCCTCTCCTCTCCTCTCCTCTCCTCTCCTCTCCTCTCCTCTCCTCTCCTCTCCTCCTCCAGGTGCTCGTGGTTAAAGCTCGTTGTATCTACAGGCGGATCGTGACCTCTAACGGTTACCTTGGCAGCGAGCAGCGGGCCTCGTTCAATGAGATGGACCGGAGAATGGTCCTGTACCCATCGATCTTCGTCTTCTGCTGGGGTCCAGGTTTGTGTCTTAATCCTGAGGCGGGGGTTCAGAGTGGATTCTGATTGGTTCTTATTGATGACAGAAGCAGTTTGTGAGGTTTCAGTGTGTGTGTGTGTGTGTGTTGTGTCGTTTCCTCAGCGGTGACTCTGGCTTTCCTGCGAGTGGTGGATCCTTCAGTGTGTCAGGGCAAAGCCGGGGTCGTCCTCTACATATCACAGGTCAGCCAGAACCGGGCAAACTCAGACATGAATGTACTGAAATGTGCTGTACTTCATCACAAATCATTTTTCTGCTAGCTGTAATTTTATCATTTTGTCTCTCTGTGGTTTGTGTGCTCGGTTTCTTTATTACTGGACGTCCAAGTGTTTTCAGTAATTGTGTGTCTCGTGGTTTTTACGTGTTTAGGGTCTTTTTTGGATCTTTCTGTGCTTCTTTTGCTGATTTGCATCTTTGTGGTTGATAAGTGTGTTTTCATAGTGCTTCATTTTGGTGGATTTGTGTCTTTTTACAATAATTGAACAGTTTTCACAGGGACTTTGTTTGTAGGGACTTACTCATAAATGCTTTTTGTTTGATTTGGATCGTTCCACTGGTAGTTGTGGGATCTTTTTGTGGTCTTTGTGGTTTGTTTTTGCTGAATTTGTGTCTTTTTTTTTTTTTTTTACATCTTTTTTGCTCAATATGTCTCGTTGCTTTGTGCCTATCTTTTTGTCTTTTTGTGCCTCTTTATATGACTTTTGTCATTTATCATTCTTTGTTGTAACTTAATCTCTCATTGTGGTTTATTTTTTGTCTATTTTGTGTCTTCTTGACCACTTTACTGGTCTTTGTGTTGCCTTTTAGTCATTTTGTGTTTGTCTTTTATCACTTCCGAATACAAAGGGTCAAAAAGGTCCAGAATCACTGGCGTGATGCCATCTGAACAGAAGGTTTTAGTCCTGAAATGTCGGGACGATGAGCTGAGAGGTTTCTGTTGTGCTTTTTGTGACCCTGCACTGACTCGAGTGTGTTTTGTGTCTTCAGGCATTAACTTCAGCCTCTCAGGGCTTCTTAAACTGCCTGGTCTACGGATGGACTCGTGTGCACCTCCGCCGAGCCGGCAGGTCGGTTTTATCTCGAGACGTGGACACTCAGACGCCTCTGCTGCGAGCTCAGAGGAACAGAGGATACCAAACTCTACGAACTGTCGCATGAACGGCAAACTGAGACTGGGGTGACGTTTCTGTCATCTGCCTCGAGAGGGGAGTCTGAAATTCTCGCTTTCGTTGAGGGGAAAAACACGGCGGCTGCGTCTCTGCATCAAACTTCCACCTTTGATCCTGAACCACTGAGGCGAGAAAAAGGGAAGGAGGAGGAGGGGAGTTTACGCCGAAAGGAAGAGCGACGACGAAAACAGGATTTGAAAGAGACCTCGCAGGTGTTTGTTTCAGAGTTTTCATGCAGGTCACATGACCCCTGGTGGTCATCCCTGTACAGTGAACTAAGTGGATGAGTCTCAGTATGATGGATGAAGATGTACTATTGTTTACTGACATGAAGGTAAAAAACTAATTGACCCCTGCAGCCGACCAGATGTGAAAAAAATGCTCATTAGAGGTCCAAATGTTCTTCGGTCCCGCCTCATTTTCTGCCCTCAAAATCTTTAAAAAGTGCATTTAATGTGTCTGTTAGAGGCAGATCAGTGCAGTCCGAGCTCAGCATCATCTCGTATGTTCAGAAAGTCTTAAAGGAGACACCAGGAGTGAAAACGATGAACAAATATGAAACTTAAATAAAGACTCTTCTTCTTTCTATTACAAGATGTATAAAATGCTTAAATGACGTGGCATCATATTAAATGTGTTTATTTGCAATAGTAAAATAAAAACCTAAATGTGTATTCTGGACATTTTCTTTCCTTCATACACTCGTTTTAGTGATTCTGGGCGGCTTCGCTTCCACATCACATCTTTATTCAGACAAGAATAAACAGGTTTTAGGCTGAAGTTTAGGATGTAACACAATAATCCTCAACACTCCTTAGTGGCCAGCTTCTGGAAGCCTGCTGAGGAGCTGCTTTTACTTCGTGGGTGTTCAGTGTCTGTAGAGCAGCCTGAAGCTTTTGGCTTGCAGGGATTTCTTTGATATACTATGAAACTTTTTGTGATGGTGAACAGTGAAGATAGACAGGAAAGTGTGTATAGATGGATAACAGCACTTTTGTGTGTTTTACATTCGCAACTGAGTTTTCTGACTTTCTGTGGAGGAAATCGGGTTTAAAATGAATCTAAAATTATGTTTCTTTTAGTCATTCAAGCATATTTTATAAAATCATGTTACAGTTTTCAGGACCAAATTTTGCAACCAGATCAAACCACAGCAGCTCATCCAGCTGTGACAGACTCAAACAGCTTGTGTGTGTGTGTGTGTGGCCTGAATGCTGCCGGATGAAACTGTTTCTCTTTTTATTCATCACATTTATTCAGCACATTTCTGTGTGTTTGAGTGAGCTTCAAATGTGAAGCAGCCACAGATGTGATGAAGCGCGTACTGAATGCGTGACTTCAGAGACTTCTTACCAGGTTTGTGTGTCTCCATGGCTCCTAAACTAATGGTTCAGGCATGTGACCAGGATGGCTCCTGAATGCCTCGTACAGTAGGTGAGGTGTTTCGGGCATGACGTACCAGGAGGACGCCCCGGGGCAGACCCAGGAGACTGCTGTTTGTGTTTATCCCAGTTATTTTATATTGGGGTCAAAATGACCCAGATTGGTTGCATCAAATAAATACAACATAAATATATTTACTTGACATCCCTGAAAACTGAGCGATACAAGAATCATAGGATGGGAAATAAGCTGTGAAGTAATAATGAAGTGGATTGTACTTCAGATGAAAGCTGAAAGTTGTACTAAATAAAATTTGAGATTTCCTCGTAACTTTACAATAAGGATATCAATAATGCATTTGTGTCTTTAGATGACTTTAACACTAGAACTCCCAAGGTGGTCATTTTGACCATTTTCAAATTTTTCAGTGCATGCATATGCGTATGTATATGTGTATATATATTATTATACTAATTATTATGCGTTATTGTGCTCTATGTGCCATAAATTGCCCCTCAGGGATGAATAAAGTTTTTTGAATTTGAATTTGAATTTCCTTTTTGCTATTAACCCCATGTAACTGTAGGGTCCTGACTTTTCCTATATATGTATGTATTTTATTCTAACATTGTAATTTTTTTAAAAGTACAAGACACAAGAGGGTTGTGAGTGTTTCTACCTAGAACTCCCATAGGTGGTCATTTTGACCACAATACATTATTTACATATAATTATGATAAATATGATATGTATAAATATAATTTATAATCAATAAAAGATCAAAGAATACATGGATCAGATAATTCTCTAGACATTAAGGGGAAGTGGGAGCTGGAGGCAAACACAATCATTGAAGATGAAGTGTGGGAGGAGGCTTGTTTAAGAAGTCACAAACTCACATGTAGCCCAACATGGAAGGAGTTTAATTGGAAAATCAAGATGAGATTTTT
>JASGAU010341080.1:0-10796 GCA_030220045.1 Australoheros facetus
CTGTCGATCTCCCGCTCCCTTCTCCCGTCACTCGTGAACAAGACCCCGAGATACTTGAACTCCTCCACTTGGGGCAAGAACTCGTCCCTGAGCCAGAGAGCGCACTCTACCCTTTACCGGCTGAGGACCATGGCCTCAGACTTAGAGGTGCTGATTCTCATGCCAGCCTCTTCACACTTGGCTGCGAACCGTTACACTGCGAGCTAGAGGCCACCCCCCGATGAAGCCAACAGGACCGCATCATCTGCAAAGAGCAGAGATGAGACTCTGAGGCCACCAAGGAAGAAGCCTTCCGCCACCTGGCTACGCCTAGAAATTCTGTCCATAAAAATTATGAACAGAATCGATGACAAAGGGCAGCCCTGACGAAGTCCCACACACACAGGAAACAAATCCGACTTATTGCCGGCTATACGGATCTTTACTCACCTTAGTTTGTTTATTTGCTCACGTTCTCAGCAGCAATGAAGACTCACCTTTTCTCTATTCACGACTGCCTGCCTCTCACCTTTCACACACGCCACACGGTCAGCTTTCACTGATCGTGACACATTACATTGAAGGACATTACGGCAAACTGTGCTGTTGTAAGTGTCATGGTCCCTCCACCCTCCGGTGTGTGTGTGTGTCTCTCTCTCTCTCTCTCTCTCTGTGTCTCTCTCTCTCTCGTCACCCTCGTCATCTGCCTCACCTGGGAGTAAGCAGACACACCTGTTCAGGCTCATCTAGTCTCCTATTTAAGCTGGCCGGTGACAGTTAGTCTTCGCTGGATTGTTGCCGTTAACAGTCTGTGCGGACAGCTCCCCTTCAAGTTTGCCTGGTATCTTGCGCACCATCTTGATAATCTTTGCCCTCTGATTTTTCACCCTCAAACCAATGGCCAGACAGAGAGAGCCAATCAGGAACTGGATGCAGCCTTATGGTGTGTGGCGTCACTCAACCAGTCCACCTGGAGCACTCAGTTGGCATGGGTGGAATACGCACACAATTCCATGACCTTAACAGCTACGGGACTTTTGCCCTTCGAAGCATGCTTGGGATTTCAACCTCCCCTGTTCCCTGCAATTGAAGGTGAGCTTTCTGTTCCATCTGTTCAGCATCACCTTCGGCGCTGCTGACAGGTGTGGAGGACGACCCGAGCAGCGTTGCTGAGAACTGCGGACCACAATAAACACCTGGCAGACCGTCGCAGGACGCCTGCTCCCAATTACCAACCCGGTCAAAGGGTCTGGCTCTCGACTAAACATGTACCACTCCGCTCTGAGTCTAAGAAGCTTTCCCCTAGCTTTATTGGTCCTTTTGAGATTGTGTCCCTTGTTAACCCTGTTTCTGTCCGTCTCAGGCTGCCCCGGTCTATGCACATTCACAATGTGTTCCATGTGTCCCAAGTTCAGCTGGTCAATTCCAGTCCAGTCCATTGCAGGCACCCCGAGATGTTTGTTCGGTCGCCGGAAGGCTCCCGTTAGAGGGGGGGGGGGGTACTGTCATGGTCCCTCCACCCTCTGGTGTGTGTGTGTGTGTGTGTGTGTGTGTGTGTCTTTCTCTCTCCCTCTCTGTGTGTGTCTCTCTCTCTCGTCACCCTCGTCATCTGCCTCATCTGGGAGTAAGCAGACACACCTGTTCAGGCTCATCTAGTCTCCTATTTAAGCTGGCCGGTGACAGTTAGTCTTCGCTGGATCGTTGCCGTTAACAGTCTGTGCGGACAGCTCCCCTTCAAGTTTGTTTGGTATCTTGCACACCATCTTGTTAATCTTTGCCCTCTGATTTTCATACTCAGGTTTTCAGCAAAACAAGTCAAGACATTCCAGACGAGACAAAACGGATGTGAGCTCTGAACCCGTGGACCATCACAGGAGAGGGTCAGGGTGGAGTGAATTGGATTGGGACCCCAAAAAAGAGGACAACATACCTATTATTTTCCCCCTATCATTTGCACTTTGTAAATAAACACTGTTAAACTCTAACTTGGAATTTCTGCCTGCTTGAGTCCTTTTAGCCCCAGCCATGACAGTAAGGCTATGGCAACGTGTTACATGTTGTATGACAATGGGAAGCATTTTGTACAACTGTGACACACTATACAATCCCAACGAATTTCTCATCATGTAATGTGTAAGATAATGCGTGATTACCATAAATTGCATCTAAGGCAACCAAAATAAAAACCTATGGTGGAGTAGTAAAAGCTTTTAGAGCACATAACGGGTCCTGCAGGAGAGTACCAAATTAAAAGCAGCACATAAGTGCCTTTATTTTTATAATATTACGTTAGGCCAGTAGTCTCATAAGTACAACTAATGCATTACTTTTATGTTATCTGGGAATTCATAATTTAATACAGGATAGTGCTTCAATGATTCTATCTCAGCTCCATCACTTTGAGCTTTGGTTTGAAGAAACATACTGTGCACTGCAGTTGCATCCCTCTTTTCATTTCGGTCTTTCTGAAGCCTCCGTTCCCTGTTATTGACTTCCGATCTTGACTGGTGCGTGTGCAGAAAATCACAACACAAACTAAAAATCTTTGAATGCACAAATGTGTCGTGGCAAGTGGATCCACCGATCGCTCTTTACACTTGGTAAAGATGTAGGCTGATCCATCTCCAACCTTGGCTGAAAAAGTCAGCCTCAAATTCCCTTTTGTTGTCAGCTAACAGTATTCTCTGTTAGCTGGGTTGTTCTCCTGTGTGCCTGTGTGTTTAGTTTGCTGCTGTGCAAAGCAAAGCTACAACTGGGTGGGTAAAAATTTACTAGAAACCGAAACTGATCAGAATAATACTGAGGGGCCAATTTTGATCCACAGGCGTTAATTTTTGACACGTGGCATTTAAGGAGTTTGGGGCCAACATTCTGTTTGGGGCCAACATTAGCTTCTGAGGCCAGTGTTTCATTACTTCTGTCTACAAAAGAATATTAATTCGATTTGAATAAGTACTTCATTTATTCCGGAAAATAAAGCAAACAGAAGGCATTTTTCAAATATTTTATTTTAGTTAAAAAGAAAATATCTGTTGCCTCTGTTTCACAAGGCATAAGATGTGCCCATCTGAATATTTTATAAAAGCCAACAAGATCCTTTGTTTGTTTTTTCTACCACTTCTCTGTGTAAAAAGAACAGAACCAAGGCCCACGTAAATTACTTTAAGAGAAGAGTGGCTTCATGCTACAACAGGCACACTTCTGCTATATTTTTCTCTGACAGTGGATAATCCAATCCTTGAGTCATATCAATGAATCTTCTTTATTAACAATTTGTTACAAAGCAGAGATTTTCACAGCCAAGTGTACATTCTGTATCTCATCCTTGATGCAGGGCAAGGTGGGTGCTTCTCACAGAATCTCATCAGATACGCCTTTCCAGCTCAGCCCTGTTTGTGTCTCTCCTTTAGCATTGCCTTGATTACGCCTCTAAGCTGAATTTCTGTCATTATTATGTTGTGTTTGTTTCACATATTATGTGTTTCAGTCTATAGTTGTTATCCTACCACATGATCATAACAACGGAGTTTGTAACACACTTACTATACAATGTAATCTGTACGATAATGTTTGATTACCATAAACAGCACCTAATGCAACAAAGGTACAAACCTATGGTGGAGTAACAAATGCTTTTAGAGCGCATAACAGGTCCTGCAGGGGAGTATCAAATTAAAAGCAACACATAAGTGCCTTTATTTTTATATTAGTACCTTATGCCAGCAGTCTCATAAGTGCAACTAATGGATTACTTTTATGCAATCTGGGAATTTATAATTTAATACCGTATCGCTTCAATGATTCTACCTCAGATAAAATTGGCACCAATAAATAATTGAAAACACATCAAACTCAGCTCAAACTTCACTGTAAGCACTCGCCAAACAGGCATTTGTAAGTTTTGTCTTGGCCTATAAAAAAGAAAAAAAAAGATAAGGTAAAGAATTACAAAATAGTATAATCCCTAGGTTAAATTACAACTTAGGGATGGCTGAAACAATCCCTCTCATGTACAAACCCCCTCAACAAAACAAAGCTTCCACAAATGTGATTGCTCAAAGTCTTTGATGGTGCTGAATCTAGAAATTCAGGCCTTTATTTTGGCGCTATACTCCAAGTCTCCCACATACAGATACTTTAATAAACTTGAATTTTTGGGCAGCTTCCAATCCACAGCCCACTGCTTGGACAGGCACAGTAAATATTCTATTGTTTTTGAGGAGGGAGAGCCTGGAGGCAGGTGATGAGTTGGGTCACCAGCTGAACAAGCCAAGCGTGCTGTCATGTTGCCCTTGCCTCCACCACTCTGCTCCCGATGCACGTTTCTGCAGCTTCAGTATTGAGCGCACACATATAAGCACATAATAATTCTTGAGTATATAAATCCACATGAAGAACACAAATACAAATATACTCACCACACAAATGCATCTCTGAGCACATGCACGTGTACTTCTATACCAAAAGGGCAAAATTTTACAAATAGTGTTTATATTTCAAAACAAACAAACTTTAAGCATAATTATGTTGCTTTGACTCAGGATTTCATGTGTGATAGAAATCACACAAAGATGGTTAAACTCAAATACTAGATACTGTGGCAGGACCGATGTGTCTAATTTGATGTGAAATACTTACTGTAACTACAGCAAAATAGGGGTAGATTTACTTTGGCTGCACAAGATGAAGAAAAGACCTCAATCAGTCTGTGACATCTGCTTTGAATCTGAGCTGCTGGTACAAAAATATTTTTAAAAAATCCTGGACTTTTTTCATTTGATGCAAAACAGCTCTTCCATCTTTAGGAGCAACATCCTCACAGAAAACATCAAGCAGTTTCACAAGTACAATAGGTAGTAAAATATATAAATAAAATAAAACATAAAAATAAGACAATATTTATGGGATATTCTGGCCCACAACATCAGTCAGACCATAGATTTTATCCAGGCTTGGACTAGTGTCCGAGTAACAGCGAGATTTTGCTGACATCTCCCACTGACTCAGTGCCCTGTTTGGATTAGGTTTTATTGATGCCACTCAGCTCCTCAAGTGTACAGAGGACAGATTGTGCTCTGATTCATTCAAAACATTCTGTTACCGCTGACTCACTCTAAAAAAAAAATCTCTAGCTCCTCAGCAGGTGACCATGTCTCAGCATCCGGTGGCAATAAAGTGATGCTTCCAGAGCAGGTATATGAACATGACTCATCCTTCTATTCCACTGCAGTACCAAAGCCTACTCATCACTGAAAATCTGACTTAAAAAAAAAAAAAATCTCACCAGCCTGCAAAGAATGAATCGGTGTAATGGTTATCATGAAGCCTGTATTAGAAATGCTGCAAAGCACTGGTTTATAACAACACCTGATAACTTAAGCATCCTGCCTCATTTGGAGGCTCTTAAGGAGTTAATTGGTTTTTACTACAGACCTGCATTCAATATTTTTCAGAGCTCTAACATCCCAAAATTGAGGCTGTTTACTTTACCTGTTTAAAATTGAGCCATGTTTACTCACTGCCGGTGCGGTTTTCCAGACATTTAACTCTAAATCTTTTTGCTCTTGTATATCCTGAAGGAGAAACTGTTCTCTGAACAGAATCTAATTCATGTCTAATAAACACCTGCTGCAAGATTTGATAAAATCCCCCCTCAGCTTTCTAATTAAGAGGCATTGTCTTTTACTGCTTTCATGCTTCCATTCATTTCTCCACAGCTCTGCGTGTCAGCTATTGGTCATCAGTTGTGGACACTTTGCCATTGTCCTCTCACAGCACATTTCCTGCCTGTGACAGCTCCTCTCAGAGGAGTGACACTCATTCCAGTCTGGTGAAGTGAGAGCAGAGCCCAGAATACACTTCTCACACAGTAGTGGAGTAGAATATACGCTGGGGCCAAACGGGCAAGTGCCTCACCTTTACTCGACCTTGTATGGACCACGGCTGTGTGCAGCTTCTCTGAAGAAAAAAAAATTGCTGCCAAAACAAAGGAATGGCAGACCCATAACAGCACGTAGTCAACACTGGGCAGCTCTGATAGTGACAGTGATTTACACACACACATCTCTTTGGGGTGGCTGAAAGATATTTTACGCTGGGTTTAGACACAGGTAATAAATAAGGTTATAAATAAATGATTATAATACAGTGGCTGTGCAAGCACAGTGAATGAGTGATACATCGTGAAAGTAAAGCAATTAAGCAAGCTATTAATCACAGCCATATAGGCTATATAAAACCAGCAAAATAAATTATAAATTAATTGCCCAGAGATCAAAGGCATTATAGGATATTTTACAATAGAAATACAATGCTGCTGAAGTGTTTTTGTATGCCACACGAATGCCCCTTTTGACTTTCAAAATAGAAAGCTCCAGGCAAAGGTAATTCATGCCAGATTTGAAGTGTTTTTGCAGGCAAAAGTATTCTGAGTCACCGACTACTTTTCCAGTTTGTCATACATACAAAACTCATCCCACTCACGCACATCTCAATATTCCATGTTATGTATGAGCTTGTTTGTTTTTACCTATTTATGCTCATTAGATGCTCTTTACAGTTTGGCAAAAGGCACATTGAAAGGTTGACTGTTTATCAAAGTCCACATAATCCATATATTCACATTCAAAACCCCCTGTTTATATTTAAATGCACATCGTGAACATTCTTGCTCACTTATCCTCTGCTCAACATTACTTGGTCTCATCAAAATATATACATTAAGTTGGCAGTGGGCAGATGTGTTCTTATTTCATTCCATCTGCAGATGAACGGTGAATTAATGTGTAAAATTTTGTGAAATCCTCAGTGACAGTTTCACTGTGACAGAATGTAAAGACCGCTATCTCGGTTTGGAAGGGAAGGGCAGCAGGTTGGTGCATTGGTTATGCTACAGTCACTCTAGGGAAAACAGTGGTTGGAGAGCGCAGCACTGCCAAAAATCACTGCAATCATGTGCAATGAACTTGTGATCTTGTTTCCTTTGAAATGGTTCCTTTGAAGATGAGGAACAGCTCTGCGGACATTCGGTCAAGTTGGTAATTAAATGCATTTTGTTTGTGATAAACTGGTGAAACTCACAAATCTGCTGCAGTCTGTGTTCATAAATTAAACAGCAGATATTTGCCAAACTTCCAGCAATCTGTGTGAAAGTGACTGCAGTCAGTTCAGGTCGGACGAGATTATTTATACATTGTTGTTGTGCCATGTGGTTTCGTGCCATCCTTTCAGTGGAAGAAACCTTGTCTCACTTGTGGCCTCTGTAGGTGAAAATCTCCTCTACTTGTGCCTGAGGTGTGGAACAGAGAATTAAAATGTTCAGCGAAAAAGGATACAAAGGTGGAACATTACACAAGGTTGTAGAAAAGAGCCAGGATCCTCCAGGCACTCGGTAATGTTCTGACCCCAGTGTAAATCCATCAGTGCCATTTTGCTAATGAACTGATCTATGATTTACACTGTCAGTGAAACTCGTTTCCTGCTGTCGCCTCTTGCAAAGTGCTGACAGAGCTGCTCTGTATTCAGCGGACCTTTGTGTTATTGTGAGTAAGCTGATTTGTGTTATTCCTCTTAAATCCCCAATCCAGTCAGTTTGCCAGTTGGTAACACTGGGTCACCGCAAACATGCAAAGAAAGTTTTATTACATAAAATCAATTAATGAGCTACTCCTGGGCGTGGGGCTTGCATATGGATCTAGAGCTTTCATACATAATTCATCATTCATAATTGATATGCCTTATTGGTACATATTGACATTTCAGACTTTACTTTTAATTTTGGTTGGAGTTAATCGATCAGAAAACATATGAAGAAAATCCAAATATTCAAAAAGGAGTTTTTCCTAAATCTTTATTTCTGTAAGCAAAATAAATCCTAGCAAGCTCCTTTGTTTGTGTGGTCAAAAGGTGTGAGGCATAAAGAGAAGAGCTGCAAAACATCTGCAGCATAAAGCGAACATCCAGAGGTTTAATGAGGCTTAATGTTGCAGATGTATGCCTCCTGCTTCTCTGCCTACATCGCACAACCTCACAGGTTTCTATAAAATAGGTTCGACATGCGGGGGACAAATACTGAATGAAAGTGGAATACCCCGAGAAATCTTAGCTTGCAATAACAGTAAATAAATACATGGTTGGTGCTGACATTGCTATATATACACAAGCAGTATGTAGCCAGCAGCTTCTTGTCTGTCTGAAACAAGTCCCACAGGATCTTAGCTTTGTTGTTCTCAACCACTTTCGGAGGTGGGTTTCATTGGGGCTTGGGGACTTGTAATCCATATGCAACACAGATGTTTCTGTACACAATCCCAGCCACTCGGTTACGCTTCTCAGTGTATGCTGTCCCAGGTTACATCTTACAGTCTGCTCCTATGTGTTTCTTGTTTCATCCTTGAGTGTCTCTGACACTCACTAATCCTCACCCTCCCTATATTCCTTGCACATGAACCCTCCATGCATTATGAGGAGTTTTAATGTCTTGAGTTGCATTTATCTTCTCCTGTGGCTATTTTACTGCAGCAGTTGGGTATCTGTGGACTGGTATGGCACACACAGTGATGGCTTAGGGCTTATTCTTAGCTTCTTAACATGTGTTATCTCCTCTTTGTGAATATCCAAAGTTCTCCAGGCTTTCAGAAGGCCAATGTCCAAAGTTTTTCTTTGGACATTGGCTGATATTTCACTCATTTTCAGTCCAGTCCTTATACCCAACCATTTTCAGAAGGCTTTTTTTTTGTTTGTTAAGGCACCTGACACTGACCTCTGAATCATTCAAGCATTAAAACAGAACCTAACTCAAGGCGTGGATCAGTGTTGTGTCTGACTTAGCACAGAACCAATTTTAAACTGTATCTTTAGGCACTTGTCACTAACAGCCTTTTACAAATGCATATATTCTTTCCCTTTTGTTCTTTAGTTGAATCTACAAAAGATACCAAAGATAACACAGGCTGACAGACATAAATTTTTTATTTTTGCACCAAAAAGGTGATTCCCAAAAAGCTATTAGCTGAAAATGTGCCATACCAAGGTTTCAGTTTTTCATATGTTCACTGAAGCCTCATCAGAAATGGTCTCAGTGGAAGGGTGGCTGTCAAGAAGCCATTCTTAGGGAAGAGAAACAGAGAAAAAAGGCTGAGGTATGCCAAGAACTGGGCTGAAAATCAGATCTGATGGAGAAATGAATCCAAATTTGAAATTTTTGGTTCAAACTGTCATCTATGTGTATAGAGGTGGTCACGAAAGAGGTACAAAAGTGAGCGTCTACAGCCATCTGTAAAACACTGTCATGGTCTGGGGCTGCATTTCAGCCACTGGTGTTGGAAATCTCGTCCAGACGAACACAGAAAAGTACCATCAGGTTTTTGATCCACCAGGCAATACATCTGACTGGCAAAAGCTTCATTTACATTATCAATCTGGTTAGAATTGTACAAACTCTGTTTTTGTCTTACTGCATTGCCAGGATGGTCAAGATCGCGCATGCACATTGTGAATGAAACTGGCCGTGCCCGGTGGTAGATGGCAAATTGTGGTGAAATAATACTATAGTGCAGCGATATAGTCAGTCTGTTATCGGCGACGAGGTGGCATGGGTAGAGTGCGCGGGGTGCACGCCTGCTTGCTAATTGCAGTGATAGAACAGTTCTGATAGCGAACTAGTGAAACTCTCAGCCCGGGGCAAGTCGACCTCAGCATGGCACAGTGCCGGGCGATCAACTGCTGGCTAGATCCCTGTCATAGTGTGAAAAAGGACACTAGTCTGAATAATGTGGATGTTTAGAATGAACAGTTTGACCTGTGGTTTTAACATTCACTTTCACCTTCTCATCAAAATATTATTGCTGTACTGGAGCTTAGTTTAAATCCTGTCTGATCCCCTGGATGAGTTGCCTAAAGATAAGGCTGAATGCTACACAAGTATGGAGACAAAATCAAAGACCACACACAAAAAAAAGTGTTCATTTTTCTTAAAATATGAAAAGTAAATTTCAGGAATACAAACTACACTCCAGTTATAATAAAGCAGAAATGACCTGCAAACTTTAAATGTGAATGCAGAGGAGTTGAGTTTTTTGTTATCTAATTATGTATTTGAAATTGTGGTATTGGTTTTTTAAGATTCCTTTTTAATGGCGCTATCAAACTCAAGGGCAATATCAAAAATGAATTCAAATTTCCTAAACTCCAAAAGCAAAGAGATATTCATGTATTTCGATATTACCTTTAGGTCTGCTCTTTTTAGTATTCACCCACAGAAACATTGGGATATTAAAGTTAATGATATATGCATTGTCTTTCTGCAACACTATTAATTATTTTTTGACCGCAGGTGGTGAAGTCATGGTGTAAAGTGGCACTGGTCCAGTTTGTTTGAGTGATTTCTCCAACAGAAACAGCAAAGTGAAAGGTAACATATGACTGTGCATTACAGCCACTGTTGCATAACTAAGACTGGCAAATCATTGAGGAGGGAGACAGGGAATCCAAACTAAATTCTGAAATAATGGGAGATGCACTATTGTCTGCCAGATGTCTCCAGAGAAACCATCCTAGGAGGATGGAAAAAGTATGTGGGAGCTGTTGAGATATGGTATGCCGCTGTCATGTTGTGATGCTGCCCCTGCTACCTATTTTCACCTTTGCAGAGGCCTGCTGTCCTGTCTCTTCCAAAGTCAGTGCACCTCCAGCCACATCACTATTATGTCTACCCTTGCACACTGCACACACACACACACACACACACACACACACACACACACACACACACACACACACACACACACACACACACACACACACACACACACACACAC
>JASGAU010341082.1:0-19246 GCA_030220045.1 Australoheros facetus
CCCTTTGAAGCAGCTGATATATACACACAGTATACACACACACACACCACATTGCATGCAACATTTTACCCACTTACAAACTTTGCCTGTGCAGTTTTACAAGTAAAATCTTACATTTTACCCTGAAAAATTCAGATTTACTTGTTTATTCTTATCTGTTTACTTTTACTACACAGGAAGTAGGTAAAAGGTGAAAGTTGACTTCCAGTGGGTTTATTTTTATTTTAGGTAGATTTTTCCAAACGTAATAACTTCGTATGTGGAACAGTAAACAAACACACAAAAACCTTGTGTCTGCTAGACTCAAGAGCAAACACTGCTGCTGTGTATAGATCACTAACCTTACATGCAATGACTAAACAGGACTGATTACCTCAAAGGAAGAAAGTCTGTGGCTGGGACTGATTTTATAAATCCCCCATAAAGTCACAGACCCACTGGTGTTTTGGAGGATTTACACACAGCAGTGCTGACATGTTGTGAACGTGATGAAAGTGACATTACTGTGGAAATTAGTATAAAACATCAACTAAAATTGAACCTATAGTTGGACATGGACATGAACACCGTACTGATAAATGTCTGACACTGGGAAAATGTGCCATTGCAGGTAGCAGCAGGTGGGTGGAGCAGGGCCTTACCTTATCCAGCAGCGCATTTTGCCACATGCGAAAAACTTCCCGGTAGCTTTTCTCTCTTGCTGAGAAGGAAGTGAAGAAGAACTGAGAGTGAAAATACAAAGAAATAAACAAAATATAAGTGAACATGTGTTTTATCATATGCTAAGAAAGTTCTGAATGATTGCTGTTGGGAACCTTGTCTGCATTTGTGCAGATCTGGATGGCATTGGGAATCAGTCGAGCAGTTTTCTCTCTGGTCATAGTTGCAATGCTTTTGAGCGTCAGAGTGATCTATTAAAAAACAAACAAAAAAACAAAAAACAAAAAAGCATCAATGTCAGGCAGCTCTCACTGCACAAAGGAGCCTTTTGCAATGATACAGTGGAAAGGATGTGAAGCTGACAAATCTTCAGAAACTGTGTGCAGCAATCATGCCAATATTGCCCCAAATCTCTGAGATACGTTTCCAGCACCTTGTTGAATCTGTGCCAAAAAGAAATTAAGACACCCAGTACTAGCACCCAATCAAGTGGCCAGTGAAAGTTAAGTGCATTTGCTAATAGGAAAACTAATCTGATCCCCCTCCCCCCAATCATATTCGAGGAGAATACTGGATCAGAAAAACTACTGTGAAAATACAATCTTATATTATTGTGTGTTATGCAGTTACACAGCATGTTCCTAAAGTTTACACTCTCCTCCTCCACTCTCTCTCCTTCTCTCCAGACCTATTACCTTTGTCCCCCAAAACACATTGCTGTAGAAACAGACCCAGTTCTCTGAGAGGTAAAGGCGTCCCTGAAGGAGTATATCTCGCTGGAGGGCGCACGGATAATCTGAGGAAAAACACAGAAGGGCACTGAAGCAGACATACCATGCATACAGATGAATGTCCCTGAACTGTGTTTGACATTTTTAGGTTTAAACCATATTTGTAATAAAGAGGAGCATTTTAATAGGGCAACTTTCTTTTAGGCAGGTGTCTGGAGAACAGAATTTTTTTTTTTTTTTAATATTTGACTTTACAAAAAATAAATAAATAAATAAAAGCATGTGTACTGAAACACTGATTTCAAGTCAATACTCAAGTCAATATTTATTTGATACCACAATGGTTTTCTGGCTGGTGCAAGAAGCTTTATGCCCGATGTCCATGAAGAAAGGTGAGCAATGATAATGTCTACAGGGTAAAATAAATAAGTAAATAAAAGTATTTGAACTCCATATCACAGGGCCACTTCCACTGTTTTGTACTACATTTTATTTATTGAACCCATTCAACCTCACAGACTAAGAAGCTTGCAGCTACTACTGAACATAGAGGCACTGGTTAACTAAAAAGGAGCATATTTTATTTTCAAGTGATAGCTGCATTCAACTTCAGCCATGTTACGGTGATTAACAGAGCTACACATCTAAGTCGATTCACATCATATCGCCTGTTTCCTATGTAATGCCATGAATTGAAATACTGAGTTAGAGTATATAAGTAGAATATGTTTGATTTGAGGGCCAGTGATTCAGTGTTTGGATCGAGGTCCAAGTCTTAAGGAAGATAATCAAAAGATTTGCAGTGTTAATGTGACTGGAGGTTACTGAGTGGTCCTAGCCTGAAATAGTGGTACTAAAAGGAAATTAATGATGGGCAAGGTTTACAGAAATGAAATGTTGTTAAGACCCCTGCGGAGAATTGAATGGAGTTGAATAAATGGGAACGCTGGAGGCAATGAAATTTAAAAGGAATAACAGCTTTTTGTAACTCACCTACTATGAGTCTCTCTGTTTCTGGCAGCTCTTTGAACAACTTTCTAAATTCCTCAAGCCTCTGTTTGTAGGTCGTCACAGGAGCCTGAGGTGCCGCCAGACACTGTGCCTGAACGTCTGAGCTCTGATGGAGGAACAGTGCACATTACTGACAGACACGTTCATGCAGAGCAAGAATTTGTACAAGAAGCAAAAGCAAAATGATAAACCTCTGTAAAACAAGTTTAAATGAGTGGACAGGCATAAAGTAAAGAACTCCTCCAGATGATGAGCACAGTTGCCTTGAGGGCTTTGCATCAGAGAGGAAAACAGGAATCACACTTGCAGTGGGAGGAAACATGGTTCCCACAAGGGGGCAGTGAAAGATTTTCCATTTTATAGTTTATGGCACTAAAGATGCCAGCAGGAGTAGCTTTATGTTGGTTTTATTTTTTCTTACATCTTCATCTGAGCTCCATCTCAAATCCAGCAGGGATGTATCATCTGTAATGTCATCGCTAGCCACCCCTGACCGGTTGGATAACTGGTCCATCTGCTCTGCTGGGCTGCTCAGATACAAAAAAAATATGTTTACATGTGTGCATATATTTGGCTGTGCTGTGATAGTTTCAGCCATGCATGCTTTTGAATAAACTCTTTAGTAAACACTCTTTAGGGTTGAACTTTAACCTGCAAAATGTCAACAAACACATCCAGGAGCTCCGCAGGGGGAGGTCATTATCGCTGCAACAGAACTGGTTTGACTGGCGGGCCTGGTGTGGATGTGCAGACATGCCAGTGAACAGAAACCTGCACGCTCTCGGAGTAAACTGAAAAGCTGAGGCGTTTCGATAAAAGTCGCAGAAACTTGTGTGACAAGTTAAAAGTTAACGCAGAAAAAGAGCAGGGACTTCAAATCTGCCCCCTTTTTTTCGCTCTAAGAGAGAGATGAGTGATAGGCGCTATCACTGCGCATGCCAAGTCAAACAAAAGTTGATAAAAGACTATCAAAGATCAGATACTCTGTTATCAAACTCATATTTATTTTTTATGCGCGTGTTTAGGCTATCTCCACGTGCTTTCTAATAGTAGTTCACTTACCTGTCACGTAGTGGACCCAGGATGTCTGCTCTGTATGACCGAGGTTTTAAAAAAGAAATATAAATAAATAAAAGCCCGGCAATTTATCCCGCACGGTCCTGAGGATCTGCTGAGTTAAATGTGCTTTTGGCACGCCTTGTTGCAGGTGCATCTCATCCGGGGAGCATTCCTTAAGGGAGTTGTCATCTCATTGGAGGTGACGCTCATTGGTCTTCACATAATTACTTAAGGCTTGAAAATGGCCTCTCCCTTCTTTTATTTTTGTAATCCTCTTGGGGAAGAGGTCATTCCAATTATAGCATTTAATTGAGTACATTGTGCTTTGGTAGTTAATTTTCTTTCTTTCTTGTTTTTTGTAACTATTTCCATTTTTTTAGGAAATGGTACACTCACCAGCCACTTCATTCATTCAGTTGCTGCCAGTGTCCGTCACACTGGCAGCAACTCATTACATTTGCACATGTAGACGTGGTTGAGATGACCGAACTGAACATCAGAGCATCAGAATGGGGAATAATTTATTTAAATGACTGTGAACGTGGCATGGTTGCTGGTTCCAGGCTGGTCTGAGTAATTAAGAAACTGTTGATCTACTGGGGTTTTCCCGCACAGCCAGCTTTACAGAGAATAGTCCAAAAGAAGAGAAAATAGTGAGCCAAAGTTCTCTGGAAGAAAAATGCCTTATTGAGGTCAGAGAAGAATGGCCAGACTGCTTTGAGCTCATAGGAATGCAACAGTTGTAACGGAAAATTTGTTTTTCAACTCAAATAACCTCTGTGTACTTCTTTGGTATGTAATTGTAATTTTCTAGTACAAAGACCAAGTGTGCAAAGTAGAAAACAAATTTCTTTCTAGGTTGTGTCCAGGGCCATGACGCACTTATTATCAGGCTGAAGTTACATGGTGGGAAACTGAACTCCCTACAGCTAACAGAACAAGACTGTATCAACACAATGACTATAAAGGAACTGTGGTTATTCTGCTCTTTGGTCAATGCTGGTGCAAAGACTGTTCATGCTGTATTGATCCCTTTGCAAAGCTTATATTCTTACTTTCAATAAATCATCATTAAAAAAATCAGCTTGGTTTCAGGGCTCAACTTATTTTTCCACAGCACAGTAACTCAAATAACCACTTTTTACAACCAAGGTATGCAGAAGAGCATCTCTGAATGCACAATATGTCAAAACTTAAAGCAGATGAGCTATAGCAGCAGAAGACCACACCGGGTGTCACTGCTGTCAGCTAAGAACAGGAAACTGAGGCTACAATTCACACAGGCTCACAAAGCTGGACAGTAGTAGACTGGAAAAAATGGTCTGATGAGTCTCCATTTCTGCTGAATCATTCAGATGGTTGGGGGTTTCTGTAGCTTAGGAAGTAGAACAGATCATCTACCAATCACAAGGTTGGTGCTTCAGTCCTTGGCTGCTCCAGTCTGTATGCCAAAGTATCCTTGGGAAAGATTCTGAAAGTGCTTGAGTGCACATGTAGAGTAGAAAAGCACTATATAAGAACCAGTCCACGGTAGGGTCAGAATTTGGCATAAACAACATGAAAACTTGGATCCTGCTTTTCATCAAAGGTTCAGGTTGCTGCTGCTGCTGCTGGTAGCATGGGGGATATTTTCTTGGCACACTTTTGGCCCCGTAGTATCAACTGAGCACCACAAACACCACAGCCTACCTGAATATTGTTGCTAACCATATGCACCCCTTTATGATGTTTTATAGACTAATAATTAAGGTAGTTAAAAGTATATTATGTAATGCATCGTCAGGGCAGAGTGCAGAAGACTGCACACTATGCGTGATATGCAGAGAGACCAGTTGAACAGCTCTGGCAGCATCATCAGAAACAATGAAGGCAAACAGACACAAACACAATGACTTGGGTTCTTTTTTATGTTTTAATTCTTTGGGAGTAACATGATGAAAGCACTGGACAGCAGAGCGTCGGACTCTTACACATTCACACAGCAAAGTACACAGCACTGCACAGCGTAAAACACAACCATAAAAACAAAAAAGGAACAAAGCCTTTACGTCAAAATGCTGGCAATAAATAGACTGATCTCATTAAATTTATATTCAATTATCTTCTGTACAGATGGTCTGTGAATTACAATACATCAACTGAACAATCCTCTCCAGGAAAAGCAACACAACACGTAGGATTCATGTAAACAGAGAAAGGAATTATCAAGGTGAAGGGATCCCTGTTTCATACACACATCTAATTCACATACACACACACACACACACACACACACAGATATGATCAATGACCATGCAGAGGATCCAGAGTGCGCCTATACGAGGCAACGAGTAATAATGAATACAGTACATCTTTCTTTTTTCCCTCCACATGAAACTTCACACACACTCTCACATAGTAACTCACAAAGGAGCACAAAGGAGTACACAGAGTTTGGGAATACATGGAGGTGGAATGTGATTCTGCAGTGGAGGTGACAGAGATGAAAGCTGGAAAGATTGTGACTCATGGGAGCCTATTCCTCCAAGGTACGGAAGGCGTTCTGCATATCCTCCAGCAGCTGTGCATACTCGGCCTTGATCTTGGCTTCACCGTCCTTAACCGGGTCCTGCACGGAAACAGAAATAAAAATCCTACAGCTTGAAGTGTAAGGTGATGCACCCTGGTGCTTAAAAACCGTAGTTCATTAGAAAAACTGTCTTAAAAAAAAAAAAAAAATCACATAGATTAAGGAAGAACAGAAGAAACAAGCTTTTGCGTGTACATCTGAACACACCTTGAATTTCATCGAGCTGATCCTGTAGAGGATTTCTCCCATGTGCTCCCTGATTATGGCCCAGGTGATTTTGTTGTCGCTCTGAGCTGTGGTCTCCACCGCGTGCCGCGCCATGTCATAGAAAGCTATCATGTTGGAGAGAATGCCCACTGTCTTGTAGAAGGGACAAAATCTGAAGAGAGTGACACCAAAGATTAGATTAGATCAATAACTCCACACAGAAATTAGTGGCTGAGAAGCTTCACTTTTTCTTCCCTCTTTTTTTATCCGAACCAGTAAAATCAATTAAGGTACAAGTCACGTAGGCTATAAATGTTACCTGTCATAAGGAGTGTAACCGTTCTGCTGCAAGAAGTCATCTTTGATCAGTTTGGCCACTTCCAGGGTGATTTTATCTGTTTCTGCCAGTGAAGCCTGTCAGAGATAATGACACTGTTCATTTATTCGTGTAAAAAGACTTCAGTGAATACCTGAAATATGCCAAAACAAAACAGGTGACAGTGATGTTTTAGCAGGATCTGTTTCTGGCTTTGAAGAGGACATCAAACCACATTCACCAACTTTGTGATAAATTACCTTTCCAACAAGCTGCACAATCTCTGCCAGGTCCTCTTCCTCCTGCAGGATCTCCTTCGACTTAGTACGCAAAGGTACAAACTCGGGGAAGTGCTTGTCGTAATATTCATCCAGGGCACGGGTGTATTTGCTGTAGCTGATGAGCCAGTTGACGGAGGGGAAGTGCTTCCTCTGAGCCAGCTTCTTATCCAAACCCCAGAACACCTAAGAGGGGAAAAAAACAAGGGGAATAATAAAACACTTGTAATTTATAAAGCTGATCTACTTACAGTGGGATCAGAAGTTGATCCTTTACCTGAACAATGCCAAGTGTGGCTGAGGTAACAGGATCAGAGAAGTCACCACCAGGGGGTGATACACTGAGGAAAGTGCAAACATTTTCATTAGACTTCTGCATTCCACTGAGTTAAGCCCAGAAAAGATGTGCAGAGTAATGTCTCCCTCTAGTGAGGCAAAGCTGTACTCACGCTCCTACAATACTGACGCTGCCTTCACGCTCTGGGTTGCCCAGGCACTTGACTCTCCCAGCACGCTCGTAGAAGGAGGCGAGTCGGGCGCCCAGATATGCAGGATAACCACTGTCTGTGGGCACATGCAGACAATGCTTTTGTCAGGTCAGCTTTTATTTCACTAAAGACGTGAGCGAATTCAACACTGAACACACATCTGTTTTCATACCATCCGTTTTACAGTTTTAGCTCAAACACACTTTTTCGCAGCAAGTCAAAATTGTTTCATTTAAAGTTACGGGGTGAATATTTGGTGAGCCATTTGGTGATTTGGAAAGTAACTCAGAAGTTATAACCAAAATACCTCAAATAATTTAACAAGCAAAAGAATTTTAAGCTGACACCGACGTAAGCAGTCAAAGGAAGATAAGAGAGCAGCAGAAAATTGTAAGTCACAGATTTAATCATTTCAGCATGAGCAGATTTCTAATCTTTCTTTCCTCACCATTGTGAAGTTTGATGTAATCTAATTCTGCACTGAGAAGACTGGAAATGAATGGACGGACATTTATATAGTTCTTTTCTAGTCTTACTGGCCCTCAAAGCACAGCATAGATGAATATTTGACTAAGTTCACATTCTCAAGACACTGAGCCCAAACCAGCTAAATCTGTGTTACAATAATTAGGAGATGCTTGAAATTTTTCTCACCCACGAGACCCTAACTTGGCCCCTAAAACTTTGAGAAGCCCTGCTCCCGGAGATTTCAAACTTACCAGCAGGCATCTCAGCCAAACGACCAGAAATCTCCCTGAGAGCCTCAGCCCAACGGGAGGTGGAGTCGGCCATCATGCTCACGTTGTATCCCATATCTCTGAAGTACTCAGACAGAGTGATTCCTGCCAAAACAAAGTGAGTTTAAAAGCACAATACATGCAAGCTCATTAAAAACAATCACACAAGGACAGGGAGTGAGCCATCCCTTAACAGTGATTGTTTTTATAATGCACCTGTTATAGTTTTTCAGTTGATAAGAGGATCCCACAGTGAGAACGAGAGATTAAAGAGTAATTTTAGGGTACTATTAACAGTTACCTGTGTAGATTGAGGCTTCTCTGGCAGCTACGGGCATGTTGGAGGTGTTGGCCACCAGCGCTGTTCTCTTCATGATGCTCTCTATCTTTCCGTCCACCTCCATTGTTAGCTGTTGACCAAACAACACTGTCAGTTATGTCTGCACACCAGTTTACTTAGAACAGGGTATCAGTACAATGCCACTCACCTCAGGGAAGTCCCTCAATACTTCTGACATCTCGTTTCCACGCTCCCCACAGCCTACGTAGACGATGACATCACTGTTGGAGTATTTGGACAGGGACTGAGAGATGACAGTCTTCCCACAGCCAAAGGCTCCTGGGATAGCTGTGGTTCCTCCTTGTACACATCTTCAAACCATGAGGAGAAGAGTTTAGGAAAACTTTCCCAAAAATATTATCAAAGGTAGGGTCTAAAGGAGAATTTGAAACTCACGGGAAAAGGGCATCTAGCACTCTCTGTCCGGTCAGCAGCGGGTGATTGGCGGGCAGCTTCTCTGTGACGGGCCGCACTTGTCTGACAGGCCACACCTGCACCATGGTGAACTTCTCCTTCACGCCCTCAAACTCCAGCTCCATCACCACATCCTGACACAGAGACGCATTCGACATCAGCACAAATCAACACCGCAGCCGCTCGTTAACCACAGCTGTAGCGGGAGGCGTGTCAGACTCACGGTAACATCATAGTTTCCAGGCGGAGCCACGTAGGTCACGGTGCCCCTGTTTCTGGGAGGCAGCATGATCTTGTGCTTAATGAGGGAGTTCTCATACACCATGCCATAGATGTCTCCACCCGTGATGTGACTGCCAGCCTAACAAGAAGAGAGGAGACATGGAGTGAATCTAAGTCACCTGACAACTCAGACTTTTCAAGAGGAAGTCTACACGGACTCTTACCCGCAGGCTCTTGCCGGGAGAAAACTCCCACTTGAGGTCTCGGTTGAGGGCTCCGATATTTACGCCTCTGGGGATGTAGATGCTTTGTGTGATGTCATTAATGTCCTTGAGAGGTCGCTGGATACCATCAAAGATTGAGCCCATGATTCCTGGACCCAGCTCGACTGACAGAGGTTTCCCTGTCCGGAGCACAGGATCTCCCACAGACACACCAGCTGAATTCAAGCTCAGAAAAACCCGTCAGTGTTCGGATGAGAGCTGAAGGCCGTTTCTAATATGAACATGTTATCTCTTGTAATAACATGAGATAAAAATACTTTGTACTGCAAGTTAATTAGTGAGGTACAGCACTGTTCAAGTCTTGAGCCACCCTTTATTTCTTTAGGAACATGGGAAATAGGTGCAGCAATTTACTGAAATGTGAAAACATAAGCATAACAAAGCATAACAAATGATACACCCACTTTAGTGATCATACCAGGCTGCCTCATTAATAAATATACCACAAAGCCAGGGGTCTTCCGGGTGGAAGAAAGCCAATGGCTAGTAGGAATTGGAACTGCACCTGCAACCAAACCCCATTTGGTTATTTATATGGACCCCTTCCTACTGTTTTAGGACAGACCTTAATAAATTGAAACATATCCTGTGATAGCAGCCTTGTAAAATAAGGATACATGTCTCCTCATAGACCTGGATAGTGGCCATGTCTCCCTCCAATCTGATGATCTCTCCCACCAGCTCACTGTGGCCAACACGAACCAGCTCATACATGGCTGCTCCTGCCATGGCCGTCGCTGTCACCACTGGAAGCACAGACAAGAAATAATCATCAGAGTGAATGCTTTTTTGTTGACTGAAATCAATTTTGTGGTTTGCTGTTTTGAAGAAATTCAAGAGTTTGTGTCAACTCCAGTGCTAATAATGTGTAATACGAAGAGTTTCACAAAGTGTGTGTTGGGACCAACCTGGTCCGGAGACTCCATGAACGTATCCAAACTGGCTCTCTCTCTCCTCATCCCTGATCTTGGGCAGCTTGGACGTGTCCATCTTCACAAGTTTATTAGTCAGACTGGAAGAAAAGAAAAGAGAAAAACATGAGGGACTGTTAGTGACAAAAACTTCCCTTTTTGTGGCTAATTTTAAATGATGAATGAGTTAACTTGTAGCCATAAAGCCCCTGTGTGTCAGAGAGCACCAGAATTACCATGGTTCCTAAGGATTAAGATAACCCAGGGTTGATTTTTTTTTTTTTTTTATAAGCAGAACTGTTTCTGCAGCTTCTTCTTCTTCTTTTGCTGTTCCCTTTAGGGGTCACCACAATGGATTATCTGCCTCCATCTCACCTTACCCCAGCATCCTCCTCTGTCACACCAACCCTCTGGATGTTCCCAATCATTACATCCACGAACCTCCTCTGAGGTCTTCCTATTTTCCCCAGGTATTTAAACTCGCTCAACTTCAATACCTCTTCATTTTCTTCATTTATCAGCTCCTCAGAGTACCTTCCTTCCACCACACTCTCTTCACCCATTAATATATTTCCATCTCTATCCATCTACAGGTTAAAAGTACTTATTGTGAATTTCTTTGTTTAAAAATATTTAAAAACAACAGCAGCAAACGTCATTTCAACACAACCAGTGGTGAAACAGTGGCCCCTGTGGTAATTACAAAAAAAATACCTTTAATGTGCCAACTTGAAAACTCACAGCAGCTCTTAAATAAAACATTTAGTTTTCTCTTATAACACAAAGCCATTTAAATGAATGTGACTAGCCCTGTTATGGACTGGGAAATTGTACAGGGTGAGCGGTTAAGGAAATGGATGTATGAATATGGACTTTTGCCCAGACTTGGGAGGGATTTATATTCTTAAACTGAGATTATTTGAATGTAAAAGAGTAAAAAATGAACGCAAATCTATTTTTAAATGAAAGAGAACATTTTCCTGGCATTGTGCTGACTACTCTACATTAGCTCCTCTTGTAATAACCATGGAAACCTTGAAGAAAGCACAGCGTCACTGCTCAGGACTCCTCATCTCTCTGCAGTCTCAGCATCACAGATGGCAGTAGGCCATCCCACCTCACCAGCCTCAACTGCACACCTCAGGTCCAGTGGCCTACTACAGTCAGTCAGTGTGACGTGTCAGGCTAACATTAGAGGGGGATCCTGCAGCATGCTCTTTTTTCATATGAAGAATATGGTGCATCTTTCCTGAGTCTATTTCTGTGGTATTTATATCACACAATTCATCTATGTGCAGCTGTAACACAAGCACAGGCTGCCATCAGTCGTGACACAGACCCATCCTCACAGAGAGCCACCTGCAGATGAGCTTCACATATTCAAGATCAGTTATATCTGCTATATATTTCATACATTAACTATAGCTAGATCAAGAAAACATGCTTATACTGTGGATTTCTTTTGCACCCCCTTTTCTTTCCTCTCCCTCTGTCTACATCTATGTCCTTTATTGCCCTTCCCACTGATGCAAAGATCTTCCTGCTCATGCCAGCCTGCTTGGCCATCTGTGCTGGAATAAAGCAGCTCCACCTGCGGGTTAATGCAAGAACTGCAAGAGAGACACCTAAATAAGGTTTCACTGTTCAAAAAACAGACTGAATTCACTGGTTTAAGCGGATAATACTGTTGAGCCTATGAGACCTCACCTGAAAAACCTGCTACTGTACCAGAGGCAACTCTCCACCTACTTGATTATTATTATTACTGTTATTATTCTACAAATAAATATACCTTTTTTTACTGCAACACTATAATAGTTATTGCAATATTCATCACAGGTTGTATCTAATAAACCATCAGAGTGGCGTTTGTTCATAACTTCCAGATAAAAGAGCTATGGAAAAAGTATTTTACATGACAGTAAATCATATGATCCTGGCACATGACCGGTTGCCTTCAGTCTATGAGTCTGAGGAAGTCAGTCTATGAAAACTGGGAAGTCAAAATTATCACTATGTGTGTGGAAACTCTGGAGATTTTCTCTCACCTGACTGCTGCATTTCACATATTAAATACATTTTACTACTGCATTAATACATTAATGTGGTCTAATTAAATAATGGCCAGCAAAAAAAGGGAAAAATAGGAAAAGCCTCCTGTTAGGACAAAATGTTACACTGATAAAACAGCTTATCAGCCAGGCACTGATGAGTCTGTAGTGAGCTTAACCCTATTGCCCCTTTGACCGTAGGGTTAAACACTAGGAGATGGTGTCTGGTTAAAAAAACAGGCTCAGTAATATTACATGTATTTGAGATGATCCTGCAACGCATCCAGACGTGCAGATGTTAAATAAAAGCCCCGTGGATGCAGGTAACACTGATGATCGTGAGCTCATAAACACTCACACACATATAGATAGATATAATACTGTTTTAACACGCTAATAGTAAAGATTTTATGACACAAGAATGACCTGGAAGCCTGTTTATGACATATGATGAGCAGGAGTTTGTGCATTTGTACGATATTCGGAACTATAAACTAGCCAGCTGTATAACACAACAGGAAGAGTCTGAAATCCGAATCATAAAGCCGGAAAAAATCATGTTTGTAAATTCTACTCGGCTCCACTTCGTCCTTACATTAACAGCAAGGTTAGCTAGCTGTGTAGATGATTTGGTGTTGTGAAAATGACAGCAAGACTGGTTTGTCGGCCTGGCTATAGAAAAAAAAATGCTGCCTCTACTATTCTGGCGCATAGGGATAGCTAAACAGTTTCACTGTAAACACAGAGTAAAATACAGTTTCTAATATCAAAACGACGTAACACATTAAAAGAAAAACCTGGATATTTACCGTGTGGCTGTGAAGTGTCCGTTTACTGTCTTGCTTCGAGAGAACGCTGGCTGCTGCGGAGCGTGACAGCAAGCAGAGATCAGCTGACTTCATTCACTCTCCGCTCGCTTTTACTGCGGGCCAGCGGCAACTGCCGCCATTTTGGATCCTCCCCGTAACAAGAGCAAAGATCTTTAATCACGGGATCGTAGCTTTTTATAGTCTAGCAGCAATATCCCTTGTGTCAAATTATGTTTTCACCTTGGAATAATGTCTTTATTATAAACTGGTGTTACATGGTATTTGAGGGAGAGGGGACTTAAGAGACTACAGAAAGTTTTAAGCGGACCTTTTGTGAGCGTAAACTAACAGTAATGCAGGTCTATTTGTAAGAGACGATAGATAATATGTGTAGCTGTTACATTACATACTTAAGTAAAGACAACAGGTGGGGCCAAAGCAGCTTTATCTCTTGTGTTGTTAGATATCTTTGCAGTGACGGTTGAGCCAAAATGGAGGCGTTTTCGCAGATCGCGGTGTATCTTTCAGGTGTTTTAGGAGAAAGCGATGAAAATGTGATGTTCGTGTTATACATTTTATGTATTTAAATGTGTATTCATAAACCGTCCGTGGCCTTTGGCTTTATACATGGTTGCTAGGTTTCTTTTTTTTGTTTTCATTATTTCAAGAAAATGATCCACTGCTTACCTTTTTGGCGATTTTCAGGGTGGATGGGGGTTGCATTTATCAAAACAAAAATTTAGAAATCTACAAAATCTACAAATTTTCAAAGTTGTGTTCTGATTGGCTATTTGTTGCCCTGAGTCAGGACTCATGGGGTTTTTCTTTCACTTTTGGTTGTGTAAATAATCTCAGCTTCGCTCTGACTTACACCAAGTCATACTGTATTACATACATAAACTTATTTTTATTACGATTTTTTTTGCGTAAAAAGTAAGTTATGTAATATACATAGAAAGCAAAAAGGGTAGACTCCACTGAGTAGTAGTGATGCTACTGTTCTACAATAATTATGCTGAAATACGTGTTTTGTTTTGTTTTCTTAAACATAACGCTTGTTTGTGGAGGTCAGACAGAAGCATCTTACACGCCACAAAATCACAGCAGAAATCACGTCCTCTTAAATAATTTCTCAATACAGCACCTTATAATTAAGAGTTAGAACCAGAATATATTCAACACGCCAAAAATTATAATAAAAAAAACCAATATGGACCGTTATTTAATTAATTGATTTTTTGCTGTGGCTGGAAAACAGCCTGTGAGTCTAAATCCAAGTTGGAAAGGCTCATGGGTGGCGGAGAGGTGTTTGTGCGCATGCGGAGGTCAGGGGTTGACAGTCTCCGTCTCCACACAGTCGTGGAAGGAGTGTGGCGGCTAAGCTAACTGCAACCATCGTAACTAGCTACATGTGGAGGGTAAAACGGGAGGCATCCCCGACCCCAACTCTTTCCAAATTCTCACCTTTTACCCGAAACAACTCCAGAGTTCACCCTCTACGAAAACAACGGATATCACTTCTCTAAAATGAAAGGGTGAGTGAGAACTTCTGGGTCACGAATACGTAGCTTAGCACAACTAAAGTTTTTCATGTCTTTTTTTTTTTTCCTCCAGGAGGAGGCGGGGAGGAGACGGTGAGGCTAGCTAGCTTGCGAAAAGACTTTTTTTTTAGGAGCAGGGCAGATATACAAACGACAGCAAATATACAAGCGGGTCTGTCGCCGGTGTTGTCGTTAACTTGAGTCGCTTGTCGGTTCGTGTAGGTCGCGAACAAGCTAAGCTACCTAGCTTACTGCTAGTGGGGAGCTGAGTCAGTAAAGCCAGTTTAGCTAAGCTAACCTTGGCTCTGGTTATTTTGGTATTTGCCGCGAACTTCAGCTACCTGCAGGGGAGTCACGTCAGTTTTAACGCAAGTCTTAGACGCAGTTATCACGCTGTGGGAAAAGTTGCCGTTTTAAAGTCACGCTTGACAGCAACTTTAGTGTTTGTGCCAGCTGACTCAGTGTAACTTGATCTGCCAAAGTAACACACTGGCAGTGATGCTTACAGACATTTTTGACTAAAATTTCCGATTACATTAAGGCGATTAATGCTGAATTGTACTAACTGTATATTTTGGATTTCACATCTCACTGTCCATGCTTAGGGACAACACACTTGACCTCCACCAGTTCTTGGATGCGTAGTCATCCTATAAATACCACAGTGAACCCCTCAATGAGGCGAGTGGACTGCTATGTGTGTCATTTACTGATTACACCAATCCAGCCCTGTCCCCTGGTTATCCTGGAGTTATTTAAAGTAGAATATATATAAGTCTTGATCATAGAAGTTTCCTTTACCCAGTAAAGAGTCTCAAAATCACAGTCTGCAGGTGTTATTTTGTAAAACGTAATTATAAGAGGGATTTGTCCAAAGAAATGCTATCTGGCTGACTATTGTGTATTTGCTGTTACAGGACTTCGTAAGATCTTAAGATGTCAGTTGATTTTTTTTATTGAATTTTGAGTCATATAACATTGAATGTAATCATGCACCAGTTGTCAGCCATTTGACCGATTTGCTCTTGTTCCAGTAGCCGGATCGAGCTGGGGGACGTTACGCCCCACAACATTAAGCAGCTGAAACGCCTGAACCAGGTCATCTTCCCCGTCAGCTACAACGACAAGTTTTACAAAGATGTGCTGGAAGTTGGAGAGCTTGCAAAGCTAGGTAAGACATTACAATGCTTACACCCAGGTAATTTTGGTAGGTTTCTTTAAAAACCGTGGCACTAAATTATGACTTCATGTGATGACATTGAAATAAGAGAGAAATGAGTGGTGGGATTCAGTCTGCATACATTTTAATTGCTTGGTTATCAGACATGGGGTAGAAATGTGGCCTTTTTTTTTTAGGTATGAATGTAATATTTATTCAAGTTCCAACATTATCTCCAACATTTTTTTTTTCTTCCCCCCCCCTGCAGCGTACTTCAATGACATTGCAGTGGGTGCTGTGTGCTGCAGAGTGGACCACTCTCAGAACCAGAAGAGACTGTACATCATGACACTTGGCTGTCTAGCACCCTACCGTAGACTTGGAATTGGTAAGGAGTAGGACTGGATACTGAAGTTTTTTCTTTGTTTGTTTTTTACATAAAATTGATATAATTGATTCTGCATTTAAGCACAGTTCTTGGTTGTTCCCCTTATTGATTCCTGAACAGTTTTATACTTTTTTTGACCATCATTGAAAGTGTTTTATTATGTGTGGGTCACAATAGAGTCAGCAGGGTTGGGGGGGAAAAAATGTGTGTGACTCAGATGAGTTTTTGTGATAAAATTATCTACTTGGAGGCATGTGATGGCTTGGACAGTTTGGTATTGGTTCTCAATACCTATCTGTAGTGGGGAGCTTAAGAATATGCTGTTGTGCACTTTGTGATTTTGCACTTTCTTTCTCTTATTTTGATTTTACTTTTTCCCCAGGTACAAAGATGCTAAATCATGTGCTAAATATCTGCGAGAAGGATGGCACTTTTGACAATATTTACCTGTGAGTGTTTGCAGAATATTTATGAAAGCTTATCTGTGTCTCATATTCCAGATGAGCTGCCTACTAATAAATTTGGATTTTCCCACCCTACAGTCATGTGCAGATCAGCAATGAGTCAGCCATTGACTTTTACCAGAAGTTTGGCTTTGAGATTATTGAGACAAAGAAGAATTACTACAAGAGGATAGAGCCTGCAGATGCCCATGTGTTGCAGAAGAGCCTGCGCAGTCCTTGTGCACCACCCAGCGGAGAGCTTCAGAAGTCAGAGTAGGGGCACAACGTTTGGAAAAGGCACTGATGTTGCCATCTCCACATAAACAGAACTGTGACAAATGCCCCAGGATTCAACACTTTCTTCAAAGGACGCTAAAAAGAGAAAACAAAAATTTCAAGCATAAAAGTTGCTGCATTTATTTTGCGAGGGGATCCCCTGTTATTTTTGCATATGTTATTGCCCAGTTAATTGACATTGACAAAAAAACTTAGCATCCAATAGTGCTCCTGATGACAGTTAACAATTTCTGACAGTTGTAGACATGGTGAAGGGGCAAGGGTTTGGTGTTTGCAGATTACATTGTGTTGTTTTATGCGGTTATTAAAGGGGCTAGATCTATACTGATGAGCAAAAGAAAACAGTTGGTTTAAAAGGGAAAGGAAAAAGTGTTTGAAAGACCATCACTGACACACGCAGTTCCAGCTGGTCAGTTTGGAGTGATACTTTGAGTTGTTTGGTGGAACAGACCCAACTCTCTTCCTGCACCACCTGAACCTTGGGACTCATGAGAAATGAGTGACCAATTTGTTGTGTCCAGAGGGGAAAGGCAGAAATGTGTCCCCTCAGTACAGGGATAAGGAAAGCTTGATGGTTTTGTGGCGGTGGGAAGATGTATTCACCACTCTTAATTTTTAAATATTTTCCAGCCTGTTATTTAATTCCCCCCTCTCAACTATTCTGTTATTTTAATTTTCTACATTGAGATGGCAAATGGTTCAGAGGTTCTCCTGGGTTTACCATAAAAAGTGAAAATATAAAGGAAAGAGAGAACCAAATCAATATTGTATTGAATGTGTTATGAATAACATCAAAGATTGGATTTGGGCATTATTTTAGTAGTATAATGAAGGTGGTGAGGATGTGTGTCTCTAAATACAAAGTGTTTTGAGACATAATACCTGAAACACCTTTGGCACCTTATGTAGCCATCTTACAACATTGGTCTTCTCAAATGTCCTGCATCAGTGAGCTTCAGTTATTACACACACTTTCAGCTGAAAGTTTTGGAGTTTTGCTATGATCTTACCCAGAGGAAGCTCTGACACCTCTGCATGCAAGGAGAGTTGTGTCCTCTCCACTGTAGTATACGCATGTTTTCATTTCTTTGGAGAATTTTATCTTTTCTGGAGCTCTATATTGTAAGACTTTTTAACGTCTAAATAAAGAAATTACTATTTGCAGTAAATGTGTTGTCTTATTTTGACATAGTGAATATTGAGCACAGAAATCTGGTTAATTTTTGTATATACATATATACGTACGTACACACACGCCTACTTTAGTCGTGGGTTGATTTTGTACTACACATGTAATACACAAATGCATGCGCCTGTTCCCTGGATGCTTTTACATGTTGTGGTTGGATGAAAACCCTCCCAATCTAGAACGCTATTGGCTGTCGACACCCCGTCGAGCCCTCCCCTTTCAGCACTAAGTTAGGTTATCAAGATTGTTTTGGGAGATGAGTTGAATCTTTGCTAGCTAATAGTTAGCCTCCAGTCTCAAAGTTCTTACAGGAACAGCAGTCTCCAAAATGTCGAGGCTAGAGGTTGGTGAAAACTACTCTCTGTAAGCAACCTTTGTATGAGCACGGCCAAGAATGGACCCGACGTTATTCGGCTTAATGATCATGTCGGTGTCGATAAGCTAACATAGCTATTAGCCAGCTAGCTATCAGAAAGCTAGCTGACTGGGTAATTGCTCAGGTTTCTTTGCAGGTTTAAATTATATAAACATCGCTTGCTGTCGATACTATAACGCCAGCCCAGAAGAAACAGCGGTTTAGGCACTTCGTGTAACACTTTGTCATTATGTTTGTAATATGCAGGTAAATCTTTTTTATCTAAGTGAGTAAAGCTAGGGTAATTACACTAGCTTGTTAGCATCTAGAATTAGTAGTGGGGCTGAGTGCAGCTTTACAGATTTAACTGACTCACATCTGCTGCTGTGTAAAACTATATAGCATCATCATTGCTAGCTAATTGTATCTGTAGTGCTGTTCTCTGCTGTTACACAACAGTGTGTTGACAGTGCTCTTATTATAATTAATAGTACTCTGTTCGGATGCTTTATGTCTTCCTTGCAGCAGGACGAGCACGTAATGGATTTAAGGTCCAGCTGTTGATGTGTTGACTGGTACCTTATCATACAGGCAGCTGTGAGGACAGGATGCCAGAGATGACTGAAACTCAGACACCTGGCCGTAAACCTAAGTAAGCATCTTTGAAATACACTCTCTTTGCTCCTCTTCAATCAAATAATCAGCTCAAGAGCTCTTTTAAAATAGAAACTGTTCTTTTTCTTCTTCTTTTTTGCAGAAAGAAGAAAAACAAAGAATCTCACAATGC